>OZ024743.1:146809845-146899845 GCA_964016885.1 Eledone cirrhosa | reverse complement strand
ATAATGAAAAATTGAACAGGGACAGAACAGAGAGGCAGTACATATATATATAAACACACTTAGACACACTTGTTATAATCATATTTGTACATATATGTGTGAATGTGCAAGTATGTGCATGTATGTGTGCATTTCTTCAAGAAGAAAAGAAATAAGGTAGTTGTGAAAGAACAAGAGAGGGGAATGGAGAAAAAAGAAAGCTCACTAGCTGGACAGATTATATACACATACACACACACACATCATCATCATCATCATCAACGTTTAACGTCCGTGTTCCATGCTTGCATGGGTTTGGACATATATATATATATATATATATATATATATATATATATATATATATATATCATCGTTTAACGTCTATCTTCCACGCTAGCATGGGTTTGGACGGGAATTTTCCCACTTGAGGCAAGATTGGTTGTCTTGCTCTTATAGGACTGTCTGGCGGGTTTTCTACGGCTGGATGCCCTTCCTAACACCAACCACGTTTACAGTGTGGACTGGGAGGTTTTTACCGTGTTACCTACACGGCCACATTACAGCGTGGACTGTGTGTTTTTTTTTTGTCGTGACACCTACACGACCTCATTTATTTAGGACTGGATGTTGTGGCACCAACATAACTTTAGGTGGAGATGGGGGTGGGGGTAAGGGTAGTGGGGTGCAGGTGTATTTTTGATTAGGAGGTGCCTACTGACTGTAGTTTTCGCTTTGTACTTAGGCAAGGCGGGTCTTCTGTATTACAGTGTAGCGCCAAAGATCTCGGTCCAGTGACATTGTCTTGGAGAGGTGTAAGTGTGTAAGGTCGGAATTTATCAAATCGTCCCAGGTTTTTCTGGGTCTACCTACTCCATAGCTTCTGTCTATTTTAATTGCCCTGCACTTTTTTATACAGATGTTGTCTTTCATGCGCATCACGTGACCATACCAATGTAGTCTTCTCTCGAGTAAACAGCATCTGATCCCTCTTATTCCTAATTTCTCACTTAGTTCATTTATGCTTTACTGTTCACATATATTACTATTACACATCCAACAGAGCATGCAAGCTTCATTCCTCTCCAGTCTGCACAGATATATATATATATATATATATATATATATATATATATATTAAATGAAATTTAAGAAAGAGATCAGAAATAGAAAGTGCCAGGTTTGAAGAAAGCCAACTAAAATAAAATTTGTATACCCATGTTTGTGACAAAAAATTTCTCATCGTGGGAGGGAATTGCAAAAATTGATGGTCTTTGATGTGGAAGCATTCATGTGACATATAACAAAACCATAAAAGATACTAAAATTTCAGGTTAGCCAAACTTGATCTGCAGGAAATTGTGTTCAGATAGTTGTTCTCTCTCTCTCTCTCTCTCTCTCTCTCTCTCTCTCTCTCTCTCTCTCTCTCTCTCTCTCTCTCTCTCTCTCTCTCTCTCTATCTATCTATCTATCTATCTATCTCTATCTCTCTCCCACTCTCTCTCTCTCTCTCTTGTAAACAATTCATAATAAAGATTGCCATCTTTCCAGTAGTTTAAGATTCGGTTCAATTTTTCTGTCAATTCTAGACATGATAATATAATATAAGGCAGTATAATATAATATATGATAATATTATATTCATTACTCATAAGACGAAAAAAAAATGAATTGCATTGAATTTACTTATATAAAGGGCTTTATGAAAACAATATATGGTAGAGAAGACTCTTCAGTCTTTCCAAGTACATAATAACCTCTCTGGGGGCCATGATAAAATGAACCCTTCCATAGAAAGCATGGCATAAGGGAGTGTACAATCAAGGTATAATCGTTTGAGCCTTCTTGGAGGACAGTAGCTCAGAATTAGAATTGACTTGGATTGTAACAACTTCTCCAATTCATAATAGTATGGAAAACACACAAATGATGACGATGATCACTACCTTATTAGATACTCAAATTAACCTTTCAGTATTCTGGGGTCAGTAAAATAAGTATTACAATGTATATTAAAATGTGATAACTAGAGTATGTTTTGTATTTTCAATTAGTAGAACAGCTCAAAGTATTTAATTGGCAATAATGTCTCTGTCAAGAGTTTACTAGAGTTACACAACAATAATAACAACTACATGAAACTTGAGTCAAGAATCTAGTTATGACACTAGAATTATTATTGTATTAGAACATAGCTGACAGTCTCAGGATAAAATACAATTAAAATCTGAGAAACTTTAAAGGTTACTAAAAAATGATTTAGCAGAAAGTCTTTGTAACGTGACAGTTTTTTGCTGTTAAATGTTTATAAATATCCACAGTTATATCAATATTGTTACCAATAGCATAATAAGAAAGTGAAATACTCTTTCATTTCATTTAAACATCTGCAAGAGATTGATTCCCCACATTATCACCACCACCATCACCTAGATAAGGTTTTGACAATGAGTGATGGCATTTACTAACATCTGGGAGTTTAACCTGATTTCAAAACACATTACTAATATTACACTGATTATTGTTGTAGTTGCTGTTGTTGCTTGATTCCAGGTCAACCCTTATCCAGCAGTCCTATGATCAAATGCATTCTAGATATGAACATCTTTTCTTCTTTTACAGTATGTAGATCTGTGGTCATGTGAATACAAGATATAGTAACTAAATCTTTCTGACATAACTCTCTACTGTCTTAAAAAGGAAGTACATATTACATGATTCCCATTATTATTGGATTAACAGAATCATTAAATGCTTAACGACATTCAGTCATATATCTGCATTCTGTGTTCAAATGCTGCCAAGAGCAGCTTTGCCTTTTATCTTTCTGGGGTCACTAAAATAAAGTACCACTTCATTCAACATTGGGATTAATTTAATCAACTCTCCTCTCCCTAAAACTTACTAATCTTGTGCCTAAAGTAGAAATCATTATTGTTGTTGTTTTGATAAAAGTTTTTGTTAATGTTGTATAAGATGCCAACATTCTCTTTTGATCTAGCACTAATTGTTTCTACTTTTGGCACAGGGCCAGCAATTACCCAGTACATTACTGGTACTTTATTTTATCGACCCCGTAAGGATGAAAGGCAAAGTTAACCTCGGCGGGATTTGAACTCAGAATGGCAAGGGCCGTAACTCTATACATCAAAGCATGGTGTCCGACCCTCTACCGATACTCTAGCACTAATAACTGTCTGATGAAGAAAATTCAACATTACAAGCTACCAAAAATATCCTGTTACACATTGGTCAACTATCACCACCACCTGTAATAAAGTACATTTCTTTCATCATCAGCATCATCATCATTTTATGATATGGTAGCTATTTATCCATAGAAAAATGTAACTTCAATTTCATAGGACAAACAAATACAACTGGGGAGTGAGCCTATGCATGATGACTTTACTTATTAGAAACAGCAGTGAAGTCTCCATCATATCACATCCTATAACGTTAATGTACATGCTGGATAGTGTAGTTCTAGGTCCCGTGCTCATAAGAAAAAAAACAGGATTGTCAGGGTTGCAATGCCTTTTGCCTTTCATCCTTACGGGGTCGATAAAATAAAGTACCAGTAATGCACTGGATAATTGCTGGCCTTGTGCCTAAAGTAGAAACAATTATATGTCTACTCAATCAAAGTTGGCTTGAAGTTAAACAACAACAGCAACAACTATAAAGGTAAACAAACATTGGATCATTCAGTTATCAACAGGGAGCTTTACTGACACAGTCACATTACACTTTGACTGTGTTGTAACATAAATTATTGTTGTTATATATGTTTATTGTTATAATTTCATCTCAGTGAAGACTTGGTTCGTTTGATCTGCCAAGCCTCAATAGATGTTGTGAGGTATATTATCACCTGGGAACACAACTTCTGAATTAAATATTTCATTCTCAAAGATAAACTGATGCCAAATGCCTAAAAGACCTATACATTTTTAATGAAAAAGTTTGCTTGTTTGTCGAACCTTTTGGGTGAGATGGAAGAGATTATATTTCTTTTTTAACTATAGAGGAAAAGGATAATATTATTGGTATTGTCATTGTTATTAAGTCCAAGGTCAGCTCTAGATGTGCTAATTTATAGTGTGTAAATTTGATGGTGTTCAGGTGCCATGTCTTCCCTGATTGAGCAATATACCTATGATAAAAAGCATTCCAGTTGTCATAATCCTCTCTTAATATAAATATGGAATTAAATTATTAAAAAGCCACTTTTTTAAAGGAAATAGACAGTGATTTCAGAGACACTTGGCTGCTATTTCTAGTATGTTGAGTTATTGAGTAGATACTTCTCCCTTAGTTTGCAAAATAGTCAATCAGACAATTTGGTGCAACCCCCTGATCCATTATTCCAGTTATATCATACCTCTGCCTATTTGTAGATCACACAATGGGCACCAACACATAGTGTACATTGTGGTAGTGGAAGTGTAATCATGTTGAGTTTTTATTTGTTGTCCAGTCGGTTTTATTTAACTCTTTATTTATTTATTTAACTCTTTCATTACGATGTTTCTAATAAAACGTACTACCTATGATTTTCAAATCATTTAAAAAATAATCAAGACTTAGTGGGATTTAATAACATAACCAAAAATATGATAGAAGGTTATTAGATAAATATAAGCACTCTGAAACAAAAGGTTTTGTATTGTAGAACTAAAGATGGTTTCAGGTAGTTTTGTACCAGTTTTGGTATTGTAGTTATTTCTTGCAAGTTAAATGATCATGTAGAGGCCTCATAGTTGATTGCCTAGTTATGAAAACTAGTGCTGGGGCTTCTTAGTTGAGATGTTTATAGTAATATTGATGTTACTATGGAAATGTAGTTATAGTTGTTTAGTACTAGATCAACTGTGGTCAAAGCAACTTATGATCAAAGATGTTCCAATCATGACCAACATATCTTATTTGAAGCATGCCTAGGACTGTATTTTCTATATTTTAGACAGTAAGGTATGATTTAAGGAGGATTTGACTGCTGTTTCTAGCAGCATGATTAAAATGCATTGAGGCTTCTTTGTATGAATGGTTGGGCCATTGATAGTATAGTGGTACTAATGATGGATTGTGTGACCATTTCATCTTTTTTTTTTTATTAAGACAGTAGCAGACTTCGCTCCAGTCTGTACTGTGCTGAAATCTAGTCATGAGGCACCTTTTGTCATCTGTCATAATGTCAATTTTCCTTAGAATAAAAGATGTTAAAAGGTAATTAAATATTGCATAACAATTTTTTTTATTTATTCAGATTATCTAAATACAAAAGGTAATAAAGAAAATAATAGAAAAATGTATTCTACGAACATTATAAAACATTTACAGAATTTCAGTATATATAATATTTTAAACAATTCTTTTTTTTTCTTTTTGAGCAAATATGGAGAGTTTGTGGTGTCTTTCTTGTCTGGAATAACCTACATACAATTGACCATGTGAGAAACAGCCCTCTTCTAGATAGAGGCCGACAACCTGCAGGGTTTGACATTAGGACTTGTTAATGGTCATTGCGCAACTAACTATCACTGCAAATTGTATTCATTTTAAATGAAAGGGCACATCAGTTAGTATTAGCAGCATTCTAGGTATAAATACAATGTCTCCCTTAATACATCCAGTGAGGATTTTGGCTTTCATAAAGTGAGGCTGTAGTTCAGTCACAACCATACATGACCCACTGCACAATCTTGGCTGATCCAGGTTTCTGAGAAGTATGGTGACTGTGCCCTTCTTTAATTCAAGGTTATGTGGTAGCATACCGAACAGTTCCAGATTGTTGAGAAATTCAACAGTATAATGAACAGCATCAACCTCATCGTTAAATGATGAAGGATCAAAGCATCCAGTATCTAGGGATTGCTTTTCTATAAATTTAAACGTCTCAGAGGTTCTTAACTCTGAATGCCCCCCCCCCCTTCCACCTCTGTATATTTAGGACTACATTATCTAGTGATTTCTTCTGTTTGTAAGACAGGAATGTGCCATTTTGCTGTAATTTCTTTCAGGCCAAACAATTGTATACAGATCACCCTCCCCCCTATTCATCACCCTGTCAAATCCTACTATCCTATCCCACTTGGTATACACCCATGACATACTCTCCCCTTTCCCTGTCCATCCTACACAGACACATGCACACGCATATGGTTGAGCCAATGACTGACAACCTTTAAAGTGCTGGTGCCCAGTACACATTGTAAGGAGGTTAGTGTTAGGAAACTATTTCAAAAAGTACCTAGAGGACTTTTTAGTTGTGTCAAGTTTTGGTGATCTACTTGATAAATGAACTCAGTACACTTTGTAAAGTGGTTGGTGATAGGAAGGGCATCCAGCTATAACAAAACTCGCCAAACAACAGATCAGGAGAACTCTTCAGCTGTGTCAATGACATGACAACCTTCCTAGTGCTGTTACCATGATAACATGTACTGAGTAGTGTATGGGTACATATGGGAACATACAGGTAGAATGCAGGAACATACATAAGTGAATTGAGGCACCTGGCCCAGCTAAGAGGTCAATATTACTGACTCGATCTGATGACAACCTGTCCAACACTTGTTAGCAGGGAAAAGGGACATTAAATAATGATAATGATGGTCTCTAGTTGGTCTGGTATTGTTGATACTGTAAGTGAAATTTTTTTAAGAGGGGAAATTTACTAAGTTATTGAGTTCAGAGTTTAAAAAACAAATATTCGGAAGTTTTAAATATATTTGATGTCTGTTTAAATTAATAGAAATTGAAATGTTAGGATTTGCTGAAAGTGCTGGAAGGAGATTTAAAAATCATTTCTTGCCAATAAAAGGCAAAGTCTTTCTATGATCAAAAGAAAATATAATTACTTCCTACTACTTTTTAGTTAGTTTAGTTCCTATACATATGTACGTATGAGTATGTACATGTATATCCGTACATGTATATATATATATATATATATATATATATATATATATATATATATATATATATATATATATATATATATACATATAAACATATATGTATATATATATATATATACATATATATATATATATATATGGATATATAGATATATATATATGTATATATATGTATATATGTATATATGTATGTAAAAGGTAAACTGAAATAACAAAGAAAATGACACAATACAATGTAGAAATATATGTGTGTGTGTGTGTGTGTGTGTGTGTGTGCATCTGTGTATGCATGTCTGTAAATATATACCCACCATCTATACACGTGCACACACGCGAACACACACTTATGTCTGCATTTGTATATGTTACTTGTGTATGATCACAGCCCAACGGCTACTATTAGTAAAAAATTTAATGGGTATCAATATCTAAGGAGAGGGGAAATTGTTCCTAAATATTTATTGAAATTATTGTCTGATAAAAAGTAAACAATTGTATGTCTATTGATATGTTGAGGGGTTGAGATGAACTCATATTTTTCTACAGAATCCCTTTTATAGTACATCCTTCTTTTATTATGATTTTTTTAATATATATAATTGTTTCTACTTTTGGCACAAGGCCAACAATTATCCCAGTGCATTACTGGTGCTTTATTTTTTTAACCCTGTGTGGATGAAAGGCAAAGTTAACCTTGGTGGGATTTGAACTCAGACCGTAAAGGGCCATAACTCAATGGCGTCCAACCCTCTACCAATACTGCCAATCCTCCATCAGGCACAAGGTCAACAATTTTGGCAGAGGGGAAAGTCGATTAAATCAACTCCAGTGCATTACTGGTACTTTATTTTATCAACCCCATAAGGATGAAAGGCAAAGCTAACCATAGCAAAATTTGAACTCAGAAGGTCATCACCACCATATCTTGTCGCACCAGTGCCGTATCCATTGAAGTGCAGCGACGTTTGCTTCCATCAGGTCTTGGTCGGAGCATGTGGGTCCCAGTGAGCACCCATGTAGGATGTGGGCTATGGCCTGGGAGGTCTCGCCGCAGGGGCACTCAGCGCAGGTGGCCAATCCCCACTTGTGGAGGTTGTCTCCAGTTTTTCCCGTTCTGGCGCTGGCCCTGTTTAGGGTTACCCAGTCCTTTCTGCTAAGAGATGTTCCATTGGGGAGGCTTTCATTTGGGCTTGGTAAGGCCGCGTTGGGTGGGCAGCGGTCACTCTCCCTCCACTTTTCCAACCTGTAAGCCGCCGATTATGCATGCTCCAGGTTATCCTCAGTTAAGAAGCTTTATCGAGATTTTAATCGTCTTCTTATTTCCTGGAGGCCATAGAGTGGATGCCTGGGATTGTGTTGTTGTTTATACCGTTCAGTTTTTGTGTTGACTTCTCATCATATGTGGGGCGGTGGAATGCCGGCAAGAGTGTATACGGCTAGAAGGGGAGTTGCTTTTAATGTTCTGGTGATCATTCAGCATGATTTGTTCAACTCTGGGTCAACTCTGTTTGAACAATATTCTGCGGTGGAGTAGCAGAGTGCCAGTGCTGTTTGCCTCAGTGTTATGGGATCTGCACCCCAGCTGGTGTTGGTTAGTTTGCTGAGGAGATTATTTCTAGTTGCCAGTTTACTTTTAAGTTTGTCTATGTGTTGTTTGAAGGAGAGTGTTCTATCAAGGGCAACTCCATGGTAAACTGGATGAAGGTGGTTTTCCAGTTCATTGTTGCCCCCATCTGATTTTTAGTTTCCTGTTTGCTTGGTGGTTGTTAAGATGGAAGGCACAGACCTGCGTTTGAGAGATTTGTCAGGGCATTTGATAGTCTGTCCTCGATTGTGTCAAAGGAGCCTGACTGTATTGCGATGCAGAGATCATCCACATATATGAATCTACGAATATTATGGAACTGCAGTTGGTCATTTGTGTAAATGTTGAACAGCATAGGAGCTAGCACAGAGCCCTGTGGGAGTCCATTGTTCTGGACCCTCCACCTACTTCGCCTGCCATCTATCTCAACAAAGAATCACCGATTGATGAACAGTGACTCAATTATGCGGACTGCAGTGGTGTTCCAAACTGTTTGGGCCACCTTTAAAAGAAGTGCTCTGTGGTTCACGGTGTCGTAGGCAGCTGTGAGGTTGACAAAGACTGCTCCGGTAATTTGTTTGGCCTCAAATCCATCTTCGATGTATTGAGTCAGGTTCAGTACTTGACCGCAGCATGATCGGCCAGGTCGGAAGCCAGCCTGGTCTGGAGATAGTTGTTCTTCTACAGTAGGGGACAAGCAAGCCATGATCAGACGCTCGTATAGTTTGTAAAGGGTGCACAGTAAGGATATTGGTCGGTAGCTCTTTGGAGATGCTGGGTCTTTGCCTGGCTTCAAGAGAGCCACCACTCTAGCTCTTCTCTATATCCTTGGTATTTGACAGGCTGATGCACAGTTGTTAAAGAGTGACAGGAGCCACGTTTTCACCATTTCTCCAAAGTGAAGTATCACCTCCACTGTGATGCCATCCAGGCCAGCTGCCTTCCCAAGTTTAAGGTGTTTCATAGCTGCATTAAGCTCTTCCATGTTAAATGGTTCAAAGTTTTCATCAGAGATATTTTTCTTTGCGGCCTCCCACACCAGTGTTTGGAAGTCATCATACTGCAGTGGGTTTGGACGGATGTTGGGGATCCCAGCTTCTAGGTCTAATGTGAAGTTCTCCCATTTAGCCTTACGGAAGTTAAACCTGGCTTTAGGTACCGTCTCTCTTGGTCTGATAACAGGTTTTATTTCGATGACCATCGGTCGGTGTTGGGACTTGGGTATTGGATCACCAATTAATTTGTCAAAATTCTGGTAGTCTAGATGATATGAAAGCTAGGTCGGGGTTATATCCTCTCCTCCAGCGTGCGCTTTGGAAGTATGCATTGTCTTTTGCATCGTGTATGATTGTGAGGTCGTGGGTAAATGGCCCATTCCTCCACTGCTGCCCCGTCATTATTAGTGTGGTTGTAACCCCAGGTGGTATGGTGGCTATTAAAGTCTCCAACAACAAGGCATGCCTTGTTACCAAGCTGGTGATACTGTGGCCATATGAAGAGGGTTGGTGGAGGTTTATATATCGACACAATGTTTAGGTGTTCTGTGTCTACTTGCAGGACCTCCAGCCCTCCCTCGGAGAGGTCTCTGCTATTTTGGATAGCAAATTTGTCACGTGCGTATATTGCACTTCCATGGACTGGACTCGGGTGAGAAATAATTAGGTGCATGCCTGGTATTCTTGGCGGCACCAATTCCTTGTGTGTCTCTTGAAGGCATACTATATCAGCATCTAGGCTGGAGAGTAATTCCATTTTTGTTGCTGTCAGTCCTTCAACGTTAAAGCTGATGACTCTGAACTTTTGCATCTTCGCATCTAGGGGTCGGGGGTTTATCCTTTTACCACCCCTAGGTGTTGGGCACGGTGTTGAGCATGTTGTAATGTTCAGTCTCCTTTCGGGGGCATGTAATGTACCTTCCCGTGGTGCCCCTGTTAATCCAAAAGGAACTCAGAAGGTAAAAGGCCATAACTCTATGCTGCAAAGCAAGGCATCCGACCCTCCACCGATACTACCTATCCTATCATAGACTCAAAGTCAGAAATATTGGGGAAAGAGAGCAGTTGATTTTATCAACCATGGAAGGATGAAAAGCAAAGCTGATCAAAAACACTTTGAACAATAACAAGGCAGTTTTTATTTCCTTTGTCTTGCTGAATGTATCAGCTACTTTTGTTCAAAAAACTCCTTACCACTAGTTAAATTAGTGTTTCACAATATGGTGCAAATGAGATTCCAGTTGTAATACCAATGTTTTAGTAGTCTACAATGAGTTTTATGTCCTACTGTTTTGCATTGGTGGTTCAGGAAGTTTACCTCATGAATTTTGTGAATCAGCTTCAGAAAAAAGTTGTGCATCACTGCTTTAAAAAAAAGAACATGTTTTACATTTTTTTAAAAGTCTTATGGTTGCATATTTTATGATGAAGAGCCAAAATTGATTTAGTAAGCAACTTAAATTTTTATATCCAAAGTGTTATTTGACTTATATAATAGTTTTAAATATTTTGAGCTATATGCCTTATCTAACAGAGAAGTCTAGAACTACTCAACAAAGTTGGTTTAACTGGACTAAGCATGGCTACATAATGACAACAATATTTATATTTTAGCTTTGTTTCTTTCATAGATATATTAAACAGAATGAGCTAACATAGAAACCCTTATGCAGTTGCTCAACATAATAGAAGTAGCAACAAATTTCCTTCAAATCACCCAGATTGTTTTAAAAATAAAAAGGATACATTTTTTTTTTTTGTATATTCATAGGTCTGTTTATTCAGTGTTAATCTTGAGACTAACAACAACTCTAAGATAAAAAAAAACATTGATGTGAATAATAAATGAAAGAATTTTTTTCTTTTTTGAAGTTATTAGCAAAGTTAAATATAACAGATTTATAAAATTGAATATTATTGATAAATCTAATTTCATATTATTGATTGCACTTGTCTATCACTGCACTTCAAAAGAAAATGTTATATTTCTTGATAACAAATCTCTGGAGATATTTGCTCAAGTAGAGATAAGTAATGAATACAAGGACAGTTTCACTTGCATCATCACGTTTTTCAAGTCTAGTTCATTGATGATTTAACTGACCTATAATCAAAGACTATTGTGGCTTTTTTCCAGACATAGTGTATCTAGAACTCCATTATTTGATGTGTCCTCTTTTTTTTTTAAAGTCTAATTTAAGGAAGATTTTGAAGCTATTTCTAGCAGGACAAACAACCATGTAGAAGCTCTCTTGTTGGCTCATCAATCAGCATATTTTTTGCATGACTATTGATACCCTAAGCAACTTATTAGCTAGTTAAATAATCCAAAGAAGTTTTACAAGGAGTAAATGAATTACTAGGAACAGAATTAGTAAATTTATCATTATATAACAATATATTCAAAGAAACATTGTTTGGAACAACTGCCAATCTGCATTCAGTTATTCGATTATAAAGACATATATGGACCCATATACAATATGTTTAAGTATAATAAATTTAGATTTGAGTTGCTGTCAGTATTTTAAGCTCCGATCGTACCACACCTAGTTCAGCATGAAGGTAAGAACAGTGTATACCTGTATTTCAAAGTATATTGAACCAGATGACAGTTCGCAATAAATAAAATGATGAATTTAGCACCAGGTAGAGTTCTATTAAGGCTTAGTCCTCAGCTCCTTTCATTTTATCATTTTCCTCCAGACCATAAGAGAAGGATTTATAACTAGCTGTCCATGAAAGTAGTCCTATTAGATGACTCTGTAGAAGAGTTGGATATGAAATTCCAGACATGAAAACAAAATCTTGAATTGAAGGGCCTATAAAGGAACCTAGTAAAGTCTTAATGAGTAAGAAAGAAGACAGGACCCTGATGTCATCATGGAAATGGTCTTGGTATGAGAAAAGGAGAGAGCAGAAATTCTATATGCTGCTCACAGTGAAAGTTAAGAATACATAAAAGATCTATTGAAATTACAAACTGGTTAATAGAGACAGATTCCATATGCAGCAGATACACAAGCAAAATGAACACTAAGATCACACATAAAACAAACAGAATCTCTTTAATGTGCGGAAAGTTACCTAAAAGTTGTTGAGAGCTTTTGTTTCCTAAGTGACCTAATCTGCTGCGGAAGTGGGTGTTCCAAAAGCATAATAGCTACAGTAATAGGAAAACGTTGAGGGAACTATTATCTCTGCTGGAAACAAAAGGCTTCTCTCTTAGAGTGAAGGATAGACTGTATGATGTTTGTGTTTGAAATGTGATGCTGCTTGGCAGTGAGACTTAGGACTCCACTGCAGAGGATTTGTAAAGACTAGTAAAGAGTGAAGTACATATGTACCAATGGATGTTTATTGTTAGTGTGCATGAATGACAAAGTATAAATGAGCTGAAAGAACAATTACTAAATATATTCTATCTAAGTATAAACCGACTCCGCTATTTTGTCTGAGAAATGGGCAAAAATCCAAACCCCATTTATAATCCAAGGCAGCTAATCAACACATTATGTTTAGATGGTGTTATTTTGAAAGTCTCATGAGTATAAAATATACTTATGAATTTTTAATATTTTGGTGTTTAAATTGTCTTAAGTGTCATTTAGAGTATAGTTTTTGTTTCACAACTTCATTACATAATGCTTTTTTGCCATTTCATCTGTTTTATAATTTCAATAAGCTTCTCAGATTTTTGTTTACTTCCAGCCACTGACATGTTGGGAATAGTTGAAAGCAAGAGTTCGAACGTGAGAACTTTGTATAGGGATACATAGAGTATAAGAGAGAAGGGGGGGGGGCAGCAAATGATAGAGAGAGAGAGCAATACAACAGTCAGATTTCAATCTAATATGAGATTCAAAGAAAAAGTATTAAGTCAGAGAAAAACAGTTAATGCATGTGTATGTGTGTATGTGTGTGTGTGTGTGTGTGTGTGTGCACGTGTATTTGCCATCATACATCTATCCATTACTTTCTGGATGTCTGTCCTCTCTACATTTAGAATCCTAACCATCATGTTCCACTGTTAAACTATAGCACCATCATTCCTCTCCAGGGTTTCTGAATAACATTTACCACTTGCCATCACCTATCCCTGTTGATATACATCCCTCACACTCCTCTCTTCATTCTTGACTATTCAACCTTGTCTATTTTTGTCTTACACTTGTCTATTCAACCTTCTGCCAAAAACGAATCAAGTACCCTCTACACATTCTCTCCTACATTACACCTTCCTTATCACATCACTCTGTTCCACCCCACCAAAATCATCATACATCTCTATTCTTCAGTTACCACCTACTTTCTTTTCTCATTCGTGAGCGTGTTTACCTGGGAACAAGGCAACCTCTCTAGAGTAGATGCCACTGTAAAATGTACTCCATACACTGTGAGGGTGTTGGTATTGGACCAGTTACAATATAGGGTAGGGAGGACTTTAATTTGAATCAAGAACATGACACACATCTTAGTGCTGGTGCTATCATAAAATGATTGGTATCAGGAAGGACATCCTGCCATAGAAACCATGCTAAAACTGGAATGTATATAAGTGAGATATCATTCTCTCTGTCTGCCTTGAAGCTCTTTATAAGTACTGACTTGGTCTGTAACAACTGGTTCAACTAATGCAAGCATGGACAAGAGAGTGCAAAATGCTGATGACTTTAAATAAGAAGCAATTTGGCTGAGCACCAGATAAACTGCTTTGTGGAATTCTTCTTAAGTCTCTGTGCTCTGAGTCTAAATCTCACCAGAATCAACTATGCTTTTAGCATTTTGAGGTTGATGAATAAAGTACCAGTACTGTACTGATGCCAATTCTTCTTCTTCTTCTTCTTCTTCTTCTTCTTCTTCTTCTTCTTCTTCTTCTTCTTCTCTCTCTCTCTCTCTCTCTCTCTCTCTCTCTCTCTCTCTCTCTCTCTGTAATGTTATAATTAAACCAAATTAAGCCCAACCCTAATCTGTTGCTGACACGTAAAATAGTCATTGTTATAGACCAAATCAAAAGCAACATAGTACACTTGACAGATAATGTTCAATAAACACAGCTATTAAAGAACAAGTCTTTCTACAATAAAAGTGGCATTTGCTGTATACTTTCTTTTTTTTCTGCTGTCATATTTTTCCTTTCGTTTAAATATCTATCAGTCTGCCAGTCTGCCAGTCTGTCAGTTAGTCAATCAGTCTGTCTGCTTGACAATCTTGCATGAAGAATGAAAACCTGGTATTGATTAAATCAAAAAGACGAACTTAGAAGGTAAAAAATTGCTGTTCTTAAGTAAATAAATACATAAATATAAAAGAGATAGTGAATAAGTTTTGCCCTTTTGGCAAATTAAAATTTACATAATAATAATTGTTAAAAAGCTGAGAAGCCAAGTAGAAAATTATTGGATGTGTGTCCTGCTTGTTTGAAGAAAATGAACTATTTTCCTTCTTTAGTGATTACACAATTTGCCTTTAGAAGAAATTTCTAGTTGTTTAAATTTTAAAGTCATGACAAAGTGCAAAAATACAGATTCAGTGCGACTAGAGGTAAATTTTGAAAATCTTCAAGAATTACATCTTCCAGGCATGGAAATTATGCAGTTCAAGAAGTCTCAAGAATGCCTTTAGCCCTCCGGATATGAAGGGGAAAGAGAAGAGACAAGGAAAAGGCAACGGAATAAATGGATATCTGAAAATAAATAAATAATTAAATAAATGAATAAATAAGAAGCTTTTTCTATTTAGTAATGATGATAATGATGATGATTGTAGTGCTGGTGGTAGTGGGAACAAAAGTAGCATCAATAAAAAGAACAATGATAATAAATAAATAAATAATTTTTATTAAACACTGCTTCAAATTGACCAAGATAAAATTTTCCAAGTTTCTGAAATTACAAAAAAAGCAAGAAAAATATTAATTAAATAGAATTAGAAAAATAAATTATATGTAAAAAACACATATGAAATTAAAATAATGATAGAATTTAATTTCAAAAATAAATAAGCGAATATATGTAGTAATGATGAGATTTTGTTTGTTTTGTTGTTTTTTCAGAATACAGAATGAAGCAAGGAATTTTAAATGTTAAGGTGTTTTAGAATTCCTACACAACCCACTGCCCAAAAATCAAAATCAAAAACATCTGTGACAAAAAGACATAATTTTCCCCCACCCACCAAATGCTGAAATAGAAGATAGAAGTGGATAGAGGTGAGAGTAGCACCTGTTAACAACTAACTAGCTATATGTTATGCTATTTTTCACACACACACACACACACAGATAGATAGATAGTCATATCATCATCATCATCACCGTTTAACTCTATCTTTCCACTCTAGCATGGGTTAGATGAGTTGTCCTGTTGTGAGCAATGCCAAGCCAGGTGGCCTTGTCTTGCTCATACAGAACTGATTTTGGTTTGGTTTCTACAGCTGGATGCCCTTACTAATGCAAACCTCATTTACTGTGAGTACTGGGTACTTTTTGTCATGACACCTATACGATCACTTTACAGTGTTGGCTGGATGTTTTTTTGTTGTGACACCTACACGATCACTTTACAGTGTAGGTTGGGTGATTTTTGTCATGACACCTACATGACCACTTTACAGTGTGGGCTGATGCTCTAACCACTAAGCCATGTGCCTCCATAGAGAGAAAGAGAGAGAGAGAGAGAGAGAGAGAGAGAGAGAGAGAGAGAGAGAGAGAGAGAGAGAGAGGGAGAGAGAGAGAAAATGAGTGAATGAGTGACAGAGTGTGGCTATTCCACTGCATTTCTGGGAGATAAACATGCTCAGAGTTTCTGAAGCATGGAACAAACTACTACCTGCATCGGTTGTTAGCTGCCGAGACACTGCATCCTTTAAAACCTCCATTCTTCCGGAAATTTGCCAATATATAATTTGCTGATATGCCCCCTCCATACACATGCACATCATCTATATATCATCTATATATCTAAAACAGAGAATATATGTTTGTCTGTCTGTCTGACTCCCTCAAACTCGAGAACCACCCAACCGATTGTTTTCAAACTTTAAACATGTAATACTTATGGTCCTGTGAGTGTTTTGAGCAAAAATTTCAAATTGTCAATGCCCTAGGCACCACATTAGGCGACTTAGCGTTCTCTCTCTATAATTCTTAGTCTTTTTTTTTTTAGATAGATACATAGATATAACGTTGCGCCCTTATAATAGCTGTCTGTATGTCTGGCTGTCTGCATTATGACATTATGACGTCGCTATATGTGTGTGTGTGTGTATATATGTATGTATAGTGTGTGTGTGTATATGTATATATATATATATATATAGTGTGTAACTTTTTTCAAAATATTTACTTCTGCATTCACAGATCGATTTTTTTAGTTTCAGAAGATCCCGTTAAGGGTGAAAGCAGCAATTCTTTGCTTAAACTTTATCTGTTATTTTAATGTATATATATATATATATATATATATTCGTGCACAGATATTTTTGCATACACAATAACAAAATATAAACAAACGTATTTATTTCATGAGGCTCGATAAGGATAAATATATATCAAATATATAAGAACCCTAGAGCAAATCCCGAGCAACGCCGGGCCATTTTGCTAGTGACTCATACACTGTTCACTTCCTGACATTTGTACATTATTCTATGTACTATACATGCACCTTTAATGAGTTGTAGTGCACCTGAGCACAGTACACAATAATTTCATTATTATTATTATTAAATTACAATAAAATATAGTAGATTCCATTAAACATTTAGAAAGCCATAGCTAAATTCGAAGCTAAATTCTAATTCTATTCCAAGTTGATCCAACTTATACAGCTTCATATGCAAATGAGATTAATCACCTTATTTACAGAGACGAAAAACTATATAGTTTCACCTGTTTTCAAAGTCCGGCATTTGCAAGAACAGTAGAGATCGTCCTGATAAGAACCAGTTGACTTTAAAATGCATCGACCATTGTCCCTTTTGCTTCTGCTGGGCATCACCTGGTGGCAATAGCTCCCAGTGTATTATTCATAGCTATGGCTTTCTAAATGTTTATTTATAAACATACCGTATTTCTTTAGAAATACGAAATTCAAATACATATCTGTATACAGCTATGTTTGAAGCTAAATTCTAATTTTATTATATATATATATATATATATATATATATATATAACGAAGGAATTGTGGTAAGGAACCAGATGGACCATAACGCAGCAGAGTACTCAATACTTAGTGCAGTAGAGTGGGTACTAGGAAAAGGTATGACCCCGACGGCAGAGCTCAAGCCGTTTCGACGGCTATTTCTGGACAGAAATAGCCATCGAAACGACTTTAGCTCTGCCGTCGGGGTCTTACCTTTTCCTATATATATATATATATATATATATATATATATATATATATATATATATATATATATATATAAACTCCATTTTATGTCCCAAATGCAAAGTATGGGTGCATAAAAGATGTAGTGGGATCACAGGTAAGCTAACTAAGAATATAAATTTTATATGTGGCCAGTGCTCTGGTGCAATAAGTAGCAGCAAATGCCCACAGAATACTAGCTCATTCCATTGCCCAGATGGTTCTATAGAAATAGTGGACACCTTCCGTTACCTGGGTGACAAAATCAGCAGTGGTGGAGGGTGCTCCGAAAGTACTGTAGCTAGAGTCAGAACGGGATGGAAAAAGTTCAAAGAGCTTATACCACTATTGGCCGCTAAGGGTTTTTCTCTGAAAATGAAAGGCAGGCTGTATGAAGCCTGCATACGAACAGCAATATTACATGGCAGCAATATTACGTGACATGAGCCTTGTGTGCAGAGGATCTACGCAGACTGGAGAGGAACGAAGCTAGCATGCTCCGTTGGATGTGTAATAGTAATATACGCGAACGGCAAAGCATAAATGAATTAATTGAGAAATTAGGGATAAGAGGGATCAGATGTTGTTTACTTGAGAGAAGACTATGTTGGTATGGTCACGTGATGCGCATGAAAGACGACAGCTGTATAAAAAAGTGCAGGGCGATCAAAATAGACGGTAGCCACGGAGTAGGCAGACCCAGAAAAACCTGGGATGACTTGATAAATTCTGACCTCACACACTTACACCTCTCCAAGACAATGTCACTGGACCGAGATCTTTGGCGCTACGCAGTAATACAGAAGACCCGCCTTGCCTAAGTACAAAGCGAAACCTACAGTCAGCAGGCACCAAAATACACCCCTGTCCCACTACCCCTACCCCACCACCATCTACACCACCCCTTCCGATGTAAATCTATGTTGGTACGACAGCATCTAGTCCTAAAGAAATGAGGTCGTGTAGGTGTCACGACAAAAAAACACACAGTCCATGCTGTAATGTGGCCGTGTACGTAACACAGTAAAAACCTCCCGGTCCACACTGTAACCGTGGTTGGTGTTAGGAAGGGCATCCAGCCGTAGAAAACCCACCAGACAGTTCCAAGCAAGACAACCAATCTTGCCTCAAGTGGAACAATTCCCATCCAGACCCATGCTAGCGTGGAAGATGGACGTTAAACGATGATGATGATGATAATATATACATATATATATATATATATCATCATTATTTTTTAACAGTCGTCTTTCATGCTAGCACAGGTAGGAATATATATATATATTGTCAATAGCATACAATAGAAAGCAAACATTCATTGTGTGGAAGTATAAGATAGCTGTGCAATTATATAGTCACAGGCCATGAATTCAAACACTACCACATGCCTTAAATGGCATCTTTACGCATGTTACATTACTTTACTTGCTTCTAGTAACTAATCAAGTTGGCAGATTAATATTTGGAAGGCAACAAACGTCATAAATACTGTATACAAATGCTATAATGTATATTTTTTTTGTCCATCTATCTTATAAAAACATTATTTTATTGTGTTTATTAAATAGAATTTAAATATTGATATATATGTGTGAATATCAAGATATGTTAACAAAATAGGAAAATCATTTCCTGTACAATATATGCTATACACACACACAGATACACACATATATGCATATACATACATATGCATATACATACATATATACATATATGTATATACATACACATATATACACATACACACTTATATATATGTACATATATATATATATATATATATATATATATATATATATATATAACAAAGGAAGTGTGGTAAGCAAACAGCTGGACCATAACGCACCAGAGTACTCAATATTTATATATATATATATATATATATTTATATAAAAACAAATAACGAAACGAAATTAAATTTCGTTTCGTTTGTAACTCACTTTTGTATGACTGACGCTTAAACAATTAAGTTAAAAATGTACATCCACATATGTATACTGAAATACTAGTATGCATATGAATACATACACGTATACATATGTAGATGTACCAAGTTTTTCACTGGTCACTTTACTGTGAGTGTCCAGCTATTCTGTATGTAAACACACAGACAAACCGGTTTTTAGAGTCATACTGGTTTTTGAGGAAACACCTTTCCTCTATTCCCCAGAAAGCCAGACAAGGAATATTGAACTAGTTTCGTTGTTGTTACAACTCATCAGCAATATTTACCCATCTTCCGGCCTTTCTGGAGAATCGTAAAAGCACATATCGTTATATGCTTTTTCTATGAAAATTAGTAGTGGGCAGACCAATTTGCATAGAGTGTGAGTACGTACCGGTTCAACGGAGACGATAAAAACAAATAACGAAACGAAATTAAATTTCGTTTCGTTTGTAACTCACTTTTGTATGACTGACGCTTAAACAATTAAGTTAAAAATGTACATCCACATATGTATACTGAAATACTAGTATGCATATGAATACACACACGTATACATATGTAGATGTACCAAGTTTTTCACTGGTCACTTTACTGTGAGTGTCCAGCTATTCTGTATGTAAACACACAGACAAACCGGTTTTTAGAGTCATACTGGTTTTTGAGGAAACACCTTTCCTCTATTCCCCAGAAAGCCAGACAAGGAATATTGAACTAGTTGGGTAAATATTGCTGATGAGTTGTAACAACAACGAAACTAGTTCAATATTCCTTGTCTGGCTTTCTGGGGAATAGAGGAAAGGTGTTTCCTCAAAAACCAGTATGACTCTAAAAACCGGTTTGTCTGTGTGTTTACATACAGAATAGCTGGACATTCACAGTAAAATGACCAGTGAAAAACTTGGTACATCTACATATGTATACGTGTGTGTATTCATATGCATACTAGTATTTCAGTATACATATGTGGATGTACATTTTTAACTTAATTGTTTAAGCGTCAGTCATACAAAAGTGAGTTACAAACGAAACGAAATTTAATTTCGTTTCGTTATTTGTTTTTATCGTCTCCGTTGAACCGGTACGTACTCACACTCTATGCAAATTGGTCTGCCCACTACTAATTTTCATAGAAAAAGCATATAACGATATGTGCTTTTACGATTCTCCAGAAAGGCCGGAAGATGGGTAAATATTGCTGATGAGTTGTAACAACAACGAAACTAGTTCAATATTCCTTGTCTGGCTTTCTGGGGAATAGAGGAAAGGTGTTTCCTCAAAAACCAGTATGACTCTAAAAACCGGTTTGTCTGTGTGTTTACATACAGAATAGCTGGACACTCACAGTAAAGTGACCAGTGAAAAACTTGGTACATCTACATATGTATACGTGTATGTATTCATATGCATACTAGTATTTCAGTATACATATGTGGATGTACATTTTTAACTTAATTGTTTAAGCGTCAGTCATACAAAAGTGAGTTACAAACGAAACGAAATTTAATTTCGTTTCGTTATTTGTTTTTATCGTCTCCGTTGAACCGGTACGTACTCACACTCTATGCAAATTGGTCTGCCCACTACTAATTTTCATAGAAAAAGCATATAACGATATGTGCTTTTACGATTCTCCAGAAAGGCCGGAAGATGGGTAAATATTGCTGATGAGTTGTAACAACAACGAAACTAGTTCAATATTCCTTGTCTGGCTTTTTGGGGAATAGAGGAAAGGTGTTTCCTCAAAAACCAGTATGACTCTAAAAACCGGTTTGTCTGTGTGTTTACATACAGAATAGCTGGACACTCACAGTAAAGTGACCAGTGAAAAACTTGGTACATCTACCTATGTATACGTGTGTGTATTCATATGCATACTAGTATTTCAGTATACATATGTGGATGTACATTTTTAACTTAATTGTTTAAGCGTCAGTCATACAAAAGTGAGTTACAAACGAAACGAAATTTAATTTCGTTTCGTTATTTGTTTTTATCGTCTCCGTTGAACCGGTACGTACTCACACTCTATGCAAATTGGTCTGCCCACTACTAATTTTCATAGAAAAAGCATATAACGATATGTGCTTTTACAATTCTCCAGAAAGGCCGGAAGATGGGTAAATATTGCTGATGAGTTGTAACAACAACGAAACTAGTTCAATATTCCTTGTCTGGCTTTCACCCCATCCACACCGCCCCTTTCAATGTAAAGTTATGTTGGTGCCACAACATCCAGGCCGAAACAAATGAGATCGTGTAGGTGTCACGACAAAAAAACACACAGTTCACGCTGTAATGTGGCCGTGTAGGTAACACGGTAAAAACCTCCCAGTCCCACACTGTAAATGTGGTTGGTGTTAGGAAGGGCATCCAGCTGTAGAAAACCCGCCAGATAGTCCTATGCGAGCAAGATAACCACTCTTGCCTCAAGTGGGAAAACGCTCCGTCCAAACCCATGCAAGCGTGGAACACGGACGTTAAACGATGATGATGATGATGATGATGACATGTGTGTGTGTAATTCAATCAACAGAATAAATTATAAATAACCATATTTCACATTTACATCATTTAGTCCTTTTTCATAGTGACATAACTGATAGAAGTAAGAGAGGAATTTATAAATCAGAAATACAGACTGGAAGACATATTATCATCATCATCAAATGTCAACTGACTTTAACATATATGTATACCTTATATACACATACATTGTTATTGTTGTTGTTGTTATTGTTTTGGTATAGAATTGGACAGAATGCCTTACAATACTTGTTCTGGCACTTCACATTCTGAATTCAAATTCTATGGTGGTCAACTTTGCCTTTCACCCTTCATTTAAATACTGTGATTGATTTATTTGACTTACTCTGTCTATAAATGTTTGGCATGTGACTATAAGTTAAGGATAATTATTATTATCATCACAAAATGTGCTCAGCAAAGTGGTTGTGTAGCTGTCATGACAAAAAGCACCCAGACCATACAGTAAAGTGGCCATGTAGGTGTCATGACAAAAAGCACTCAGCCCACACTGTAAAGTGATTTTGTAGGTGTCATGATAAAAAGAACTTAGTGCACACTGCAAATGTGGTTGGTGTTAGGAACGGCATCCAGCCATAGAAACCAAGGCAAAATCAGTTCTGTATAAGCAAGACATGGCCATCTGATCTGGATTGTCTTACAATGGAAAAACTTATCTAACTATGTTAGCATGGAAAAATGGACCTTAAACAGTGATAATGAAGATGATGATGATTACAATACACTTTGAAACAGTTAGTATTGTGAAGGCTATCTAACCAGAAAAACAATGCCAAAATTGGAATTTTCAGATGTGTAGTTCTCCAAGTTGTTTAGTCTCAAACGGTGATGACTAGTTTAAACCATTTCAGAATGGAAAAGTGATACAATGATGATGATGATTGTCTGTCCTACTGTTGGGATATCTCATTTCATTCCTTTTGTATGCTACTGTTATTTCCCATAAATGTTTTTTTCACAATCGATTCTATATAAACTTCAACTGTTTCGTAATTATCCATGTAATGTCTCCTCTAATGCCTTAGTGGTAAATAAAGAAATTATCATTATTATTATTATTGTTCTTTGAGTCTCCGTCATTGATGTTATTTAACTGGAAAGTTTGTTGAAATGAATATCAAGCCGCTACCTGCAGCCTCAGATATTCAGGACGTATCGGAGGGTTCTTGCTGTTCCCAGCAAGCATGCCTTTTGAAGTATTCCAAAAAGTGGGACTGGACTAATCTTCTTTAACCATCCCTGGAAACTCCTTGAGATAGTACCTAGTGTGCCTATGACAATCGGGATGACCTTGATTTCATGGCAGTTCCAAATCCTTTTTAACTCCCACTTTAAGTCCTGGTATCGGTTAATTTTCTCCCTCTCCTTTTCTTGCACTCTCGTGTCAAATGGTCAGGCTACATCTAAAATCAGGCACAATCTTTTTTCCTTGTCCAAAACCACCAGGTCTGGTCTATTGTGTTCTAATTTCTTGTCCGTCTGTATCCTAAAATCCCACAGCACCTTCACCTGATTGTTTTCTATCACTGACTCTGGCTTATGTTCATACCAAATCTCAGAATGTGGTAAATTGTTTATTTGCATAGATGCCAGTGGATCACCCTGCCCATCACATCATGTCTCCAGACTTTATAATGAGTCTGGGCTAGATGTTTACACTTGGATACAATGTGAGCCATAGTCTCCCCTCTCTCTCCACAGATCCTACACAGTGAGCTAGCCTCTTCCTTGTAAATATGGTGTTTCACCCACTTCGTTCTGAGGGTCTGCTCTTCTGTAGCCTTTTTAAGGTCTCCTCTTTTTAACCAGTTCCATGTCTGTGGATCTCTAAATTCAGTTTTCTCAAAGAAGGTACTATGAAGGGATTTTTCATGAAGGTTGCTCTTCCTCCTTGTTGTTATTTCCTCCTTGGACATCCCTTGGTCTATTGTCCTCTCCTTCAGTACAATTCTGAGCATTGGCTCCCTACTGTCAGTCACGTATTTGTGCAGGTTGTTTTTCTCTATCTGAACACAGTCCTCTATGCTGATAAGACCTCTTCCACCTTCAGATCTCTTTACGTAGAGTCTATCGACATCACTCCTCTTGTGGAACATGTAGATAGTCATTAGCTTCCTAGTCTTCCTATCCATTTCTTTTTGTTCAGCAACATTCCATTTCAGAATTCGCGCAATGTACCTAATAATAGACACAGCTCGGGAATTCACTGCACTTATGACATTCCTACTATTTAGATGTGATTTTAATACACTCCTTACTCTCCTAATGTACTCAGATCTTATCAATTCCTTCATTTTTTTGTTCTTGATGTCATCTGCCTCCAGAACACCTAAATATTTGTATCCCTCTTCAGTGTCAATTTCCTTTATCATCTCACCTGTTGGTACCTGGATTCTGTTGCTTCTGCTCAATTTACCCTCTTCATCACTAAAACTCCACACTTATTAATACCAAATTGCATACATATATCATTGCTAAAAATACGGACAGTGTCAACAAGTACATCCAACTCCTTCTCACTCTTCCCAAAGAGTTTAAGATCGTCCATAAAGGGGAGGTGGTTGATGGTAAGCTCTCCTTTTCCCAACTTGTATCCTGCTCTCACTTTTCGCAGTATAATGGTCAGAGGTATCAGGGCAAGAACAAACAACAGAGGGGACAAACTATCTCCCTGGAAGATAACTCTCTTGATCTTCACGCCTCCCAAGGATTCTCCACCTGATTTTAACTCTGTATCCCAGGATTTCATACTTTTGCTCAACAACTGTCTGATGTTATCTGCCACCTTGAAGATCTCTAGGCTTTTGGTTATCCAAGAATGAGGTACCATGTTGAATGCCTTTTTGTAATCTATCCATCCCATGGCAAGACCAGTGTGTCTCCTCTTGCAATTCCTCATTACCATCTTATCAATAAGTAACTGGTCTTTTGTACCACGAGACTTCTTTCGGCATCCTTTCTGTTCGTCCGATAACAAGTTGTTTATGTGGAGGTGATGGTAGTTTCCTCAGACACAATGCTTGTTAACAGTTTCCACATTACGGACAGACATGTGATAGGTCTATAGTTGGTAACATCATTACCCTTGATTCGGTCTTTCGGGTGGAGGGATGTTATATTTTTAATCGAATACCCTTGCACACCATCTGGGCCTGGTGATTTCCAGTTGATTAATTTTTTTGGCCTGCCTTTTAAGAGTTTCAACTGTGATACTCAAATCAGTTTGTTGGTGTGCTTCTTCACTAATCTCCTTTTGTACTGTCTCATTCCATGCTGCCTGATCATTATGTTTAACATCCTGCTCCCATATTCCACTCCAGAATGTCTTAGTCTGTTCCGCCTCAGGAATCAAGTCGTTGCCTCTTTCTTTCCCTTCAAGCTGTCCAAACAACATCTTCTGGTTGTTGTCAAACATGCGGTTCTGTCTATACTGACTGACTCTGCTCTCATATCGCCTGATTTTTGCACTCTTTACTACAATGCATTGCTTCAGTTCCTCTATGATGATATTTAGCTTTTTCCTCCTAGTTTTGTACTTTATTTCCAGACTATTTTTAGTGTCTCTGTTTTGTAGTGTCTCATTCAGTAGGGACGCAAGCTTTCTAATGTCATTTCTCATTTCCTTGATTTGACCATTCAGTCGTTTCTTCCACCAAGCTTCTGATCTTTCTTGTTTGTTGTTTCCTCTCATTTTTATGCCAAGTAATTTCCTCACCGCATTTGCTGTTGCTTTGAGGATATTGTTGCATTAGTGAAGGTTCCTCACCTCATGGTATGGGATGACTTTCTTTACCTTAGCTGTTGTTTCTTTTAACTTTTTCCTGTCTACAAATGTTAGGTTCATAGGTTTCCCACTATCATTGTTCATTTCATCTACCACTAAGTTTAGGATATCAACCAAATCTTGTCCGAGCCCGTCAGCATTCATTTCATCAATGGCCATATCTTTGTTCCAGATGTTATTTATTTCTGCATTCAGATCATCGTCTGCTTCGGATGTTTCCTCCGTTCTCTCAACCTCTTCACCTTCATTTCCCACTGGCTCGTTTGCCTGGCATACTCCACTCTCCATTTCTAACCTAATCTCTCTGCTCAGTTCCTCCAGTTCTAACTCGCTTATCCATCCATTAGTACTTATTACCCGAGCCTGCCCGGTCAATTTTTGTTCATCTAATTTAAATAGACCAATCTCGTTCCAGATGTTATGCATCCATTTCCTATAGCCTTTTTCCTTGGGGTTACTCTTCAGGTAACATTCCATGACAGTTTTATTCAATTCTTCCGTCCAGTTAGTTCTTGTCCTTTTCCTTCTTCTTCTTCCTCCAACACCAGCAGTATTTGGATGACAGCCAGGTCTCTGCTGCTGGGCCAGGGGGAACTTGCTGGGTGAGAGTCTGTCACATGACGTTCCAGTCTCCTTTTCACTGTTATTCAAACTGTTTAGGTTCGACATTTAAACACTCATATCGAGGATTGGTGAATGTATGGTTACATAACCACCGGTGATTTCATCACCCCCAGTGATTTTAGCA
The DNA here is from genome assembly GCA_964016885.1 of Eledone cirrhosa. Classification (NCBI taxonomy): domain Eukaryota; kingdom Metazoa; phylum Mollusca; class Cephalopoda; order Octopoda; family Eledonidae; genus Eledone; species Eledone cirrhosa. Next base: position 146,872,964 of record OZ024743.1, on the reverse strand, counting down.
TGACACCATCACGCTGGTAGACGAACATAAATAAACAAATAAATAGATAAATTATAGATAGATTATTATTATTATTATTATTATTATTATTATTATTATTATTATTATTATCTAGGGTGGTGGATTGGCAGTATCGGTAGAGGGTTGGATACTATGCTTTGACGTATAGAGTTATGGCCCTTGCCATTCTGAGTTCAAATCCCGCAGAGGTTAACTTTGCCTTTCATCCTTACGGGATCGATAAAATAAAGTACCAGTAATACACTGGGTAATTGCTGGCCTTGTGCCTAACGTAGAAAGAATTATTATTATTATTATTATTATTATTATTATTATTATTATTATTATTGTTCTTTGAGTCTCAGTCATTGATGTTATTTAACTGGAAAGTTTGTTGAAATGAATATCAAGCCACTACCTGCAGCCTCAGACATTCAGGACGTATCGGAGGGTTCTTGCTGTTCCCAGCAAGCATGCCTTTTGAAGTGTTCCAAAAAGCGGGGCGGGACCAATTTCTTTAACCATCCTTGGAAACTCTTTGTGATAGTACCTAGTGTGCCTATGACAATCGGGACCACTTTGACCTCATGGCAGTTCCAAATCCTTTTTACCTCCCACTTTAAGTCCTGGTATCAGTTAATTTTCTCCCTCTCCTTCTCTTGCACTCTCGTGTCGAATGGGCAGGCTACATACACAATCAGGCACGGCACGATCTTTTTCCCTTGTCGCAAACCACCAGGTCAGGTCTATTGTGTTCCAGTTTCTTGTCCGTCTGTATCCTAAAATCCCACAGCACCTTCACCTGATCGTTTTCTATCACCGCCTCTGGCTTATGCTCATACCACTTCTCAGAATGTGGTAAATTGTTTACTTTGCATAGGTGCCAGTGGATCACCCTGCCCATCACATCCTGTCTCCAGCCCTTATAGTGAGTCTGAGCTAGGTGTTTACACTCGGATACAATGTGAGCCACAGTCTCCTCTCTCTCTCCACAGATCCTGCACAGTGGGCTAGCCTCCTCCTTGTAAATGTGGTGTTTCAACCACTTCGTTTTGAGGGTCTGCTCCTGCGCAGCCATTAACATTCCTTCTGTAGCCTTTTTAAGGTCTCCTCTTATTATTATTATTATTATTATTATTATTATTATTATTGCTTATCGTTATTATTTCTACAAATACTGCTACTACATTTTCAGACTTAATATATCTAAGTTAATTTTGTTTACTATGAGGGAAATGATACTGGAGAACTATCTGTGACACCTCTGATGTAACACGAATAGGAAAAATTTGTTTTGTTATCGTTATTATTTATAGATACATGTATGCATGTATGAATACCTACACATAAAGATGCACATACATACCTGTATATACTTATAGTCACATACACTCATATACAAACATGTACATGCACATATATTGATATATATATATATATATATATATATATATATATATATATATATATATATATATATATATATATATATATATATATATATATATATATATATATACACATGCACATACACTCATACATAAAAAAAAATCATATCAGATTGTCTCTCATTTATCAGATGAGATATTTGATAAAGGTGTATTATAGGAAAATAGATATTATGAAGTATACTTGCCTTTCTGTTTCTGATAATTCTTAGCTATCGGCCATTTTATGAGTACAAATTTCACACAATTTTCTACATCACAATAAAACAAGGATTTTCTCTTGCTAAACTCTTTTACCTTTACTTCTCATTTACAAGCTTCAGCAGCATCTGTAATCCTTGTTTCTGTGAAATTTCACAACCATAATCTTCACAGCAATATTAGAGTTGCTTCTTATTAGATGCGTTATAAAAAAAAAACACATATAAAGATAAAAATACATAGAATATGGTGTTCAAATATGATTTTTAGATAAAAGGATCTGATTTTTTTATGTAACATGTTTATTGATTAAGTTATGAAGAATGTGGAGGTTTTAGAGTATATTATAATTAAGTAGGTTATAAACAAAGCAGTAATCTACAAAGCAGTAATCTAAAATAAGACACAGGTTCAATTCTATTTGGTCAAGAAGAGTTATTTTTATTACCACCAATGTTTGTAGATTTACATGAACAGAGAATATTTCTTAATTATTTACATTTAATATGATACCTGTGATCCTTGTAAGAGGCAAAATTGCTTTAAAGTTGAGGTATTCTATTTGACTACAGGAGTTCAAACCTTCTTTGGAAATAAAGTGCAAAATTTGAATACAAGTACCTTTTGTCTTAAAGAAGTTTTCTGAGTTCAATTTAAAGTGAAAAGTTTGATTGAAAGAAATATAGAAGAAATTATTACTGGTTTCAAGACAAGATACAAAAAATGTTATAATAATTGTTTCTACTATTGGCACAATGCCAGCAATTACCCAGTGCATTACTGGTACTTTATTTTATCGACCCCGTAAGGATGAAAGGCAAAGTTAACCTCGGCGGGATTTTAACTCAGAATGGCAACGGCCGTAACTCAATGCGTCAAAGCATGGTGTCCGACCCTACATATTCTGGTATTTAGGGTTTGGCTATGTGTATACGGGAGTTTTGCGTCCGCGTGAGTGTGCAGGTTAGTACGTATGGTGGTTGTGTGTATATGTGTACTTCTTGTTTTAGTTGACTTACGTCTCCGAACATTCGTGTATTTATATGTAGGTATGCGTGTGCGCTTGTTATATACGTATTTATTTACTTATATACGTTTATATAATTATTTATTTATTTGTACACAAGCATACACACACACACATATTTATATGTGCGTGGTTTTGTATACCCATGGTAAGGTTTTGCGTATGCTTGTGTATGTACGTATCTGTTTGCGTGTATGTATTTATTTGTTTCTATTACTTCTGTATTGTATTTATTTACTTTGTTCTTAACTCTGTAGCGGAGATTCATTCGGTCTCCTAGTTAGAATTTTAGTCTACGATTTCTGCTATACCATTTACGTGGTTTTGTCTTTGCGTGCTATTGTTCTCCACGCTCCACATATGACTTATTATCTTCGTTTTTTCGTTCATTGCCAGAGAACGTCTCTATGCACCACCTAAGAGAACATTAGTCTACGACCTCTTTTATACCATAAACGTGGTTTTGTCTTTGCGTGTAATTGTTTTTCACCGCTCCTATTAATGACGTATTATTCGTTTTTTCCCGTTCTTTGCCAGCGAACGTTACCACGAACCAAAGTATCGTGTTCCTGTCTTCCTCCGGTTGCAACGTTTTTTGAAATATCCAGTTCTGCGTTTACAGATTGACTTTGTTAGTTTCAGAAGATCCCGTTAAGGGTGAAAGCAGTGATTCTTTGCTTAAACTTTAATCTCTTATTTTAATAAATATTTGCTCTACGGTTCTTATATATTTGATATATATTTTCCTTATCGAGCCCTCTTTGGATTTTAGTCTTCAATTTTATTATTATTACTATACATATATATATATATATATATATATATATATATATATATATATATATATATATATATATATATATATATATATATATATACACATATATATCTTCATATATATATACACATATATCTTAATTTTATATAGAAATGACTTCTGCAGGACTAGAACTGGTTCATTCATATGAAATCCTCAGGATATACCTTATGATTTCATACAAATGAAACAGTTCTACTCCTGTAAAAGCCCTATACCCCACCAACATATTGTGTACCTTTTTTTAATGTGAGCATCTCCTGATCCCCGTCGGAAATCTACCTATAATTATATATATATATATATGTGTATATATATATATATATATATATATATATATATATATATATATATATATATATATATATATATATATATATATATATATATATATATATATATATATATGACAGTTGAAAATTGCAAACTTGACTGTCACCACAGAATATGAACCTGAAGATTGCGAAAGCATGAAAGTATTTGTTCAATTAACACTTAATATTTAATATTCTACCATACTATTTCATTATAATATCATTATCATTTTAAAGCATTGTAAATAAAACAAGTAAATCAGACAAAGTTGGAATTCCTTTTATTAATATAATCTTCTATACACAATCATACACACCCATGTATATATATATATATATATATATATATATATTTATATATATATATATATTTATATATATATACATACATAGATATAGATATATAATTTTAAAAAAGGTATTCAATATATATATATATAATAGAAAAATAAGAGGGAGTTTTGTTTACATATAACAAATATTTATTGTGTATCAACCTGTCAGAGGATTCGCTCAAGGTAACCCATATTTGGGAGAGATTTGTTGCTATATCTAGCAGGTTATATGACCAGAATATGCAGAGGCTACCTCACATTCTCAACAAAGAGTTACTTTGCACCTAGCTGAAGAATATGAAAATAATCTGAGATGTTTTGCTGCTTTTCTATAACTGCATATTTTCCATACTACTAATTGATATTTTTTGAACTGGAACTGTAACTGACTTACTAAGTATGTTCTTTCATTCTGATTACTTCATACTGACGTGATAAAATTGGAGAAACTTACTATGAAGCTCATCATGATTATGATACCATAAAATGATGGTCAACAGTCCATTACTTTAATTCTTAGAGTCCTCAACCACCAGGTCGTGGACTGGTACTGCTCTTTGGATCATTACTTGCTACCGGAATGCAAAGAAATAATTAACTTGTTTCAAATTATATAATAGATGGGACACACCATGGTCACCCGCATAGTTAACCAAGTCGTACAGAATGGGGTTGTTCCGAAGGACTGGCATAGCAGCATCATCGTTAACTGTTACAAGGGTAAAGGAGACGCCCTAGATAGGAGTAACTATAGAGGCATTAAATTAATCGACCAGGTCATGAAGGTCACGGAAAAAGTAATAGCGCAACTAATCAGAGAGAGAATTGACCTAGATGAAATGCAGTTCGGGTTTGTGTCAGGCAAAAGTACCACAGACGCTCTTTTCATTGTACGACAACTACAGGAGAAGTACCTAGCTAAAGGTAAACCCCTCTACTTAGCTTTTGTCGACTTGGAGAAAGCCTTCGACAGAGTCCCCCGCTCCATTATCTGGTGGGCTCTTAGAAAACTAGGCGTTGACGAATGGCTTGTGAGGGCTATACAAGCCATGTATAAAGAAACAGTCAGCAAGGTTAGAATTAACAACGAATATTGTGAAGAGTTTAGCGTAAAAGTTGGCGTCCATCAGGGCTCTGTTCTCAGCCCCCTACTATTTATTATTGCCCTTCAGGCTATAACAGAGGAGTTCAAGACAGGCTGCCCATGGGAACTCCTATACGCAGACGACCTGACACTCATAGCGGAATCAATGGCCGAGCTAGAGAAGAAATTCCAAACATGGAAGCACGGCCTAGAGTCAAAAGGACTTAAAATTAACCTGGCTAAGACCAAAGTTCTAGCTTGTAGGAAAGAAAACAAGGCGGCGGTCCCTTCTGGGAAATGGTCGTGCTCGGTGAGTAGGAAAGGCGTAGGTAGAAACTCCATTTTATGTCCTAAATGCAAAGTATGGGTGCATAAAAGATGTAGTGGGATCACAGGTAAGCTAACTAAGAACATAGATTTTACATGTGGCCGGTGTTCTGGTGCAATAAGTAGCAGCAAGTGCCCACAAAATACTAGCTCTTTCAATTGCGCAGAGGGTTCTATAGAAATAGTGGACAGCTTCCGTTACCTGGGCGATAAAATCAGCAGTGGGGGAGGGTGCTCTGAAAGTACTGTAGCTAGAGTCAGAACTGGTTGGAAAAAGTTCAGAGAGCTTATACCACTATTAGCTGCTAAAGGGTTCTCCCTAAAAATGAAAGGCAGGTTGTACGATGCCTGCATACGAACAGCAATGCTGCATGGCAGTGAGACCTGGGCATTGTGTGCAGAGGATATACGCAGACTAGAGAGGAATGAAGCTTGCATGCTCCGCTGGATGTGTAACAGTAATATACGTGAACGGCAAAGCATAAACGAACTAAGGAAAAAATTAGAGATAAGAGGGATCAGATGTTGTTTACTCGAGAGAAGGCTACGTTGGTATGGACACGTGATGTGCATGAAAGTCGATAGCTGTATAACAAAGTGCAGGGCAATAAAGATAGACGGTAGTCACGGAATAGGCAGACCTAGAAAAACCTGGGACGAGCTGATAAACTCCGACCTCACACACTTACACCTCTCCAAGACAATGTCACTGGACCGAGACCTTTGGCGGTACTCAGTAACAGAGAAGACCCGCCTTACCTAAATATATAGTAAAACCTACTCCAGCCAGTAGGCATCTCTAACAAAATACACCCCGTCCCACCACCACCACCCCCACCCCATCCACACCACCCCGTTCTATGTAAAGTTATGTTGGTGCCGCGCCATCCAGGCCGAAACAAATGAGATCGTGTAGGTGTCACGACAAAAAAAACACACAGTCCACGCTGTAATGTGGCCGTGTAGGCAACACGGTAAAAACCTCCCAGACCCACACTGTAAATGTGGTTGGTGTTAGGAAGGGCATCCAACTGTAGAAAACCTGCCAGACAGTCCTATGCGAGCAAGACAATCACTCTTGCCTCAAGTGGTACTACCCCCGTCCAAACCCATGCAAGCGTGGAACACGGACGTTAAACGTTGATGATGATGATGATGATGATAGATTGAATATTGGACTTTAATTTAATTTAAGATTTGTTTAAATATTCAATATTCAATATTCATATATTCAGTACACTTTTACTTTCTTTTAATAAATTGCTCTCTTTCTCAAAATACACTTAGATAGCACATATGTGCAACTACCAGTCTGGGGAAAGATTGTTCAGCATGAAACCGGTCTATGGTATAAAAAAGGATGGAGACCACTGCTATACTGCATGGAACTGCATTAGCTAAGACAATATTTTAAAAAGTTTGAAATCACATTCAAAATTTTAGTCTTTGCTTAAATATTACAAATTTTCAGAATGGTCTGTCAATTAGTAAAGGTTCTATAAACATTTGGATTAATAAGTCCATTTAAAAAATTTCTGCTAGATCATTACAGGAAGTTAAGACTTAAATTCGTTGCTAATTGAGCCAATGAAAGGTACTACTACATGGTCAATTTGTATGCTAGAATTAACAGTCAAACATCTTTGAAATCCTCAAAAGAAAGACACATTGGATAATGTAATCCTAGATAGCCTGAAAAAGGAATAAGATGATCTTCATAGATTTGATTGATCAGGGCTAACTTATGTCTAAACCTAATGAGTGAACATATAGGTGGTCACTTAGACTGTTAAAAATAATACCCAAATCTCCCATGAAATCATATTTGATCATCTTAAAAAAGGACACATTAGATGATATGATCCTGGGCTCTCTGCAAATAGAAAATATACAGGATTGTCATATGTTAAACGTCTTGATTAGGGATTACATTGGTTTAAACAACAACTAATGTGAGATTTTTTTTTGTTTTTGCCTCTTTGAAAAGAAAGTAATTGAATACATTTAAAAAATGTTTGATATTGTATTTTATTGTTGTCCAACCTAGAAAAACAAAACAATTTTTGTTTTTATTTGAGAGATATCTCAACAACCAACGGTTATATACATATTAATTTTTTTAATAAAGAAAGCATAATACTATGAAAATAACATAACAACAAATATTGTCATGTCACACAACATATCTCTGTAACGCCATTCAATAAGCTTCACTGAACATACCAGAGCACAATAATTTCTCATTCTGTGACAGAATGAACAGTGATTGTAACATTCTCTTTTCCCCTTCCCATCTCTCTTAAAATTTCTATTACAGTTATATTCCAAAAAATCACTAGATGTAGTATTGTCTATATAACACTAAGATATAACACATACAAATTTATTTAGGTTTTTCAGAGAGAATAAAGAAATGCTTGAATTCATTCTTTAAAAAGATTGAATATACTATATATATAAAGAGATAGATAGATATGCACACACACACAGACACACATCAGACACACATCTATGTGTGTGTGTGTGTAATGCATTAAAATACATTCTGTTTTATATGTATTATTTGTCCCTTTATGATCTGAGTTCAAATCCCGCCGAGGTTGACTTTGCCTTTCATCCTTACGGGGTCGATAAAATAAAGTACCAGTAATGCACTGGGTAATTGCTGGCCTTGTGCCTAAAGTAGAAACAATTATTTAAATTATGTAAACATTTTTGGATGTTTACATACAATTGAATTATGTCTGTAGATCATTTTATTTTGGGGAAAGGTTGTGCATTCTAATAAATATTGCCTGTACAGGTAATCAAAGTGTGTATATATTTTGGGGGGACACCCTATATATATACATGTGTGTGTGCATGTATATATATATACAGCTAATAGTGGTATAAGCTTCAGAGAGCTTATACCACTATTAGCTGCTAAAGGGTTCTCACTAAAAATGAAAGGCAGGTTGTACGATGCCTGCATACGAACAGCAATGCTGCATGGCAGTGAGACCTGGGCATTGTGTGCAGAGGATATACGCAGACTAGAGAGGAACGAAGCTTGCATGCTCCGCTGGATGTGTAACAGTAATATACGTGAACGGCAAAGCATAAACGAACTAAGGAAAAAATTAGAGATAAGAGGGATCAGATGTTGTTTACTCGAGAGAAGGCTACGTTGGTATGGACACGTGATGCGCATGAAAGTCGATAGCTGTATAACAAAGTGCAGGGCAATAAAGATAGACGGTAGTCACGGAATAGGCAGACCTAGAAAAACCTGGGACGAGCTGATAAACTCCGACATCACACACTTACACCTCTCCAAGACAATGTCACTGGACCGAGACCTTTGGCGGTACTCAGTAACAGAGAAGACCCGCCTTACCTAAATATATAGTAAAACCTACTCCAGCCAGTAGGCATCTCTAACAAAATACACCCCGTCCCACCACCCCCACCCCCACCCCATCCACACCACTCCGTTCTATGTAAAGTTATGTTGGTGCCGCGCCATCGAGGCCGAAACAAATGAGATCGTGTAGGTGTCACGACAAAAAAACACACAGTCCACGCTGTAATGTGGCCGTGTAGGCAACACGGTAAAAACCTCCCAGACCCACACTGTAAATGTGGTTGGTGTTAGGAAGGGCATCCAACTGTAGAAAACCTGCCAGACAGTCCTATGCGAACAAGACAATCACTCTTGCCTCAAGTGGTACTACCCCCGTCCAAACCCATGCAAGCGTGGAACACGGACGTTAAACGTTGATGATGATGATGATGATGATGATATATATATATATAGTATTTACGTATCGAGAAAGAGAAAAAAAGGGGGGATAGGTGATACATATAGTTATTTGCCAAGTAGCGTATGCCAAAGGTGCTCGATACTAGTGCCGGCAGTATTAAATATTCGAAGTGTTAATATTTAGTGGGCTAGAGAGTTAGCAGAGCGTCAGCACGTGGGAAAGTAAAAAATCGGAGAATAGACCGTTAAAACATGTTTCCCACGTATATATATATATATTCATGTGTGTGTGTGCATATATATATATGGCCTAACTAAACACCATTCCTCAAAAATGGCTAACTAAACACAGGTGTGCTTCCTTCCAAAATATTTGTATCTCTTTCTTTCTGTTCTCACTCTCATCTAATGTTCTGTTTCTTCTTTTATTTCTCATTCTATCTTCTATCTTTTGATGAAGGATTAATCCAAAACTTTAACTCTCTTTTCCTACTCTATCAAGTATTAAACTATATATCTCCATTGTACTTTATTTTGTTCCTATGTTGTTTATCTCTGTTTGCTTTTTGTATACACACACACACACACACACACATATGTATATATATGTTAAGATGTTAGGTGGAAAAAGTGAACAAAATTTTTGCTTAACACTTTAGCAATTAAACCAGCCGTATCCAGGCAGAATTCTCTCACCTCTTTCTGTTCAAACTGGCCGTAACTGGCCACTCATACTGATGTTAAGGTATTGTTCTCAAAATAAATAGCATAAAAATCTCGTAGATTCGATATTATTGTAATTATGTGAGATAAAGCCTTTGCCACAAAAATATAATAGTATATATAGAGTAATGTAAATGCTAAAGGGTTAAAGGAATCAAACCACATATCTGCTGCATATTGGAATACTGCAATAACCATTACGTTAAAACAAACTGACAACTTCAAATGATCAAATTATTACTTGGACATGTCTAAATGGACAAGATATAATTGTTTATCTCTGCTGGCATTTCATGAGCTTCACTCGTATTCTAATGACCCCTCAATCACAAGTCTAAAAGGCATATGCTTACTCTGCACTAGCATATATATATATATATATATATATATATATATATATATATATATATATATTGTTATACTTTGGAAGGGCCAAGCTGCCAATAAAAACACATGCACTTGGTTTTCACTTCAATTTATTACAAATTTCCAGTTGGTTGGTTTAATAACCAGATGGTTGTTTGATTTTTGTCCAAGTACTTTTGTCACATATTCTGTGACCCCCTCAGAGACTAATTTGTTATTTTGAGTCTCTCCTTTGTTCTGTTCTACTCCATCTTCTTTTATCAAATTAGTCACTGAGGTCACAGAATGTGTGATGAAAGAACTTTGACAACAAATTAACAACCATCTGGTTACTAAACCAACAAACTAGAAATTTGTAATAAATTGAAGTGAAAACCAATAATTGTGTGTTTGACCCTCCCAAACTATAACAATATCTGTGTCAACACACGTTTTCAGATAAGAAAACTTGCAAAAGAAATACAAAAACAAATATATATATATATAGATAGATAGATAGATAAATTTCTTTATTAGCCACAAGGGAACAAAAGAAGGGGACAAATACAAATGGGGTTTACATATGAAAATAAAACTATTAATAAAATAACAAATAACAATTGAAATCCCCAATAGGGGGGAGGCGTTACACAGGGGTTGTACACACCCCGAAAAAATGTACAACCCTCATCTCCAGGAGCATCAAGAGTGAGTACTCTCTTCTTCTTTTTCCTCAACCTACAGGCTTATAGAGAGAGAAGGTCCAACCACTCAGGCCATCTTTGCCACATTCACCCACCTTTTATTAAATTTGCTGGGGTACAGCACCTCTCTCTCCATCCTGATTCTTCTTCCAAAATGATATTTGAAAAAAACGAATCAGTTGTTCGCCGGAGAGAAAGGTGTCTGACCTCAGCCCTTTTAACCTCGTCCACCATATAACTTCTTTCACCATAGCCATAACACATAGGAAAACCGCCTCTCCCTCGTTTTTGAAGGAGGGTGGCGGTTTGATCATGACAATGGCCTCGGTGGTCAACTGGATTGGTCCAACCCACGACAATAGTCGTTCTACATAACCCACAAGTCGGTAACGCCCGGGCAGTGTACAAATGCGTGCGCGACGGTTTCCTCGTCGCGCACGCATCTCGGACAGATCTTTTTCGAAGGGTCCCTGCCCAGACTCCCGTGTCTGTAGAGTTTGTCTCGAACTGGTAGAGCTCCTCGGTAGCACTGCCAGGCCAGGGACTTTTGGAAGTTGTCCATTGGTCCCGGGCGGATGGTCCTACCGAACAGACTGGCCAGTTCGTCCTCCTCTACGCCTAGAGTTTCTCCGAGCGCGTCGTCGCACTTGCTGCGGACCAACCCTCTATAGAATGTCGAAGTGGAGTCTCCACTGATCGCCGGGTCCGTTTGCCAGAGGACTGTGAGCGCCTGAGCACATTCGATGTGCCAGTCGCCCATTTTCCTCGGTCTTTGCTTGAGCCAGGACTACAGCTCGGTCAGCGAGACGAGTCGTGAGAAGGCTCGCCTCACAAACGGGGCCCACACCGGTTGTTCGGTGAGGAATAGGTGGAGGTGCCGCAGCCTGAGCGCGTGTTTGCGCATCGTCAGCCACGGCATCCACAGCCCTCCATTTGAAGGGTTTTGGCAGAAGATGGATCTTTTCACCAAAGAAGCCTATTTCTTCCAAAGGAATTGGAAGAGCGCGCGCTCCATATTGGTGAGCGTTTTGGCTGGACAAGGCACGACGGTCAAGCGGTAGTAGATGACGGACGCTATAAAAGTGTTCGCCACCACCGCTCGACCTTTCAAGGATAGTTTGTACTCAGCCCACTTCTGGGTGAGCGCAAACACCTTGGCCGTCACCTCATTCCAGTTCTTCTCCACCTGGAGGTCCGGCCCAAACCAAACCCCGAGCAGTTTTACCGGTCCTTCCGTCCAGCGTCCGACGACGCTATTGGAAGGCATCGGTTTGCCTCTCCACGTTCCGAGTTGCAAACCGACGGATTTGTCCCGGTTCAGATTCGCTCCTGTGAAACTTTCGTATTCCTCCAGTAAGGTGCCGACCTCCTCGATTTGCGAGGTGCTCGACACCATTACTATCACGTCGTCGGCGTCGGCCGACGCCGCTTTTCGCAGTCCCAGTTCCAAAAAGATGCCCTGCAATAGCTCCAACCTCCGCAGTAGTGGCTCGAGAGTCAGTACGTACAGAAGGGAAGAAAGAGGGCATCCCTGTCGGATGCATCGCGTGATATGGAACGGCTCCGAGAGGTAGCCGTTCACCTTGACCCTTGAGCAGATGTTGCTGCTGTACATTGCAGCAATCCAGCCCCTGAACACGGGTCCGAAGCCTGCCGCCTCGAGCACCGCATCCAGGTAACGATGGTCAACCCTATCGAAAGCCTTAGACTGATCCAAGTTGATCAGGGCCCCACCGAAGCCGGGTTTACACCCTACCCTCTCTATGATGTATCGCATGAGGTGGAGGTTGTCGTGTATGGACCTGGTCGGGATTGCACATGTCTGCGCTTCTCCCACCAGGTTTTCGGCGACAAGCGCCAGCCTCTTTGCCAACAACTTGGCCAAAATCTGTATCTCTGTGTTTAGCAGGGTTATGGGCCGGAAGTTGCCTATGTCATCCCGCTTATTCTCGTCCTTCCTGACTAACGTGACTACGCCTTTGGTCACAGAACTGGGAATTCTCCCGTTCTGCTGCCAGTTGCAGTAGATCGCTTCCAGGAGACCGGAGAACAAGTCCGGCATTGCTACGTAAATTTCGTAGGCGAGACCTGGAGATTTGCGTTTGCTGCATTGGCTCAGCGCGTCCCCTACCTCAGCGGCCGAAATCGGCCTTTCGCAGAACTTCGCCTCGCCGTCCGAGAGTCGCGGCAGGCCGTCGAGGTATGGACTGAAATCCATAGCCCCTCCCGGAGCGCCGCCCTACTCGAACAGTTGAGCAAAGTGCCGCTGAAAGGCCGCGCACATCTGCTTCGGCTCACGTATCACGCGTCCGTCTTGGTCCTTCAAAGACCGAATCGTGGACTTGTTGCCACTTTTCGCCTCCGTCACTCGGGCCCAGCTAACAGCTTTGGCTCCCTCGTTTCCCAGAACACTTATTTTGCTCCTGACCACGCAGCCTTCGTGCTTTGCGTCGAAGAACTGGTCCAAGGCCGTTCTCGTCGCTAGCACGCTGGCTATGTTGCCACTCCTAAGTACCTCTTCTACTTTATCTACCAGTTCCTTTTCGGTCTTATTTCTGTATGTACTTTGTTTTTGTATATATTAGTTTATAAAGCTAGTTGAAGTAAATTGATACAGTTCCTGCTATTTCTTACTCACTCAATTATATAATAAGTACATTTGAAATAAAAATCCATTACTCAGAGGACAACTACATGTGAATAATGATATTTTTATATCATATAAACCCAGACTGGTAAGCAATTTCTCTGCTCCAGTCTGTCAACAATAGTTCCAATTGCAATCATTATTCACAGTAGTTAGTTTATATCTGCAGACATTATGTAACTTGACACTGGATGTACGTCTTCACTTGGTGATCGCCTTACATGAATGAAAATGCTTGTTTACAAAACACATACAAATCCTGTCGCAGTTTCACACTTGTAGTGATACATGACTGCTCCTAAAGAGGAGGCTGTTCGAATACTGACCATTGTTAGGGAACATGGTATGAAATTCAAAAACAGAATAGAAGCCAAACCTCTCAAACAGGCTAAAGAACAAAGACAAAAGACAGAGTTGTATAAAATATATATAAATATATATATTGTTTTTATTCATTTCAAGCAAGGTGCAATAAATACACTAAAATGCAAGATGTTACAGAGAAAGGAAAAGGAACATAATTCAAGGAAAGACAAGATAATGTTATATATTTATATTTATTAAATACTATATGACAACACCTCTGCCCACATACTATACACATTGAACTCATATTTTCTACTTTTAACTACTGTCTAATTCTAAATTTATGGGGAATAAAAATGCTGCTTTCTTTTTTTATACCTACCATAAAAAAGGATAAAGAAGGAGGAGATTATCCGAGTTTCGAGAAAAGTTAACATTAAAATTGAGAATTGAATATTTTTTTTTTCATTTCTATAAAATTAACCCATTATATACCTTTCTTATGTATTCTTATTATATATCTTGTGTATGTATTCTTGTGTATTAATATCTGCATTAATATCATGCATTATATATATATATCTCACTCCCTCTCTTTCTCTCTTTCTCTGTATATATCTATTATGTATTATATATCAATGTACATATGAACTTGTTCATATAAATTATTTTAAATTATTATGTTTATATTTTATGGTGCTCACTCCCACTCTCCCTCTCCTATTTTTTTCTTTTTATGTTATATGATAATAACCTCTAATAAGTTTCAGTTTTAATGACAGCCATCTGTGTATGGTTAATTGAACAAATTAGATATTTATACAGAATTTCATCTCCATAGCTTTGCTTAAGTATTCTTAAAGAGTAAAAAATGTCAGACCATCTTTTTTAAATATATACATATATAGAAGTATTTACTTTACATACCTATGTGTTTGTATATGTGTGTATGCATATGTATTTATCTATGTATATTACAATGAAATTATATATATATATATATATATATATATATATATATATATATATATATATATATATATATATATATATATATATTATATTTATATATATATAAATATATATATAAATATATATATATATATATATATATATATATATATATATATATATATATATATATATATATATATATATATAATTTCAAGTAATAACTTTGCATTAAAATAGAATCCAAGGAAACGAAATAATGTATATCATTTGAATTTTATTGAAATTAAAACCTCATTCTTTCCAGGATGTTTGATTTTACATATCTTAAATCTGATTATAGGAACGAATAAATATCAACATTTTATTTTTTAACTGGTGAAAATGAAAACATTTTTTTTTTATCCTTTTACATTTTTTCACTGCATGTCCCATATAATTTTAGAAAGGCCCTTAATAATTATCAAAATAGAAGGGTTATGTATAGTATTGCAAGATAATTCGAATTAAGTTAGATTCCTTATCATTAGCAATTACCTATTTTCTTCACGTATTATAATCAATAAAATTAAACCAAAATGTTGCTTACCTTTTAATATTTAGAAGTAGTAAAAATATTAAGACTAAAGCTGATTTCTTCTCATTTTTTGCATGTGTGTGTATGTGCATGTATGTATATATATATATATATATATATATATATATATATATATTTATTAAAATAATAGATTAAAGTTTAAGCAAAGAATCGCTGCTTTCACCCTTAACAGGATCTTCTGTATGTATAAGGAGAAGAAATCGAAAATGTAATTGGAGTCTTTTTAAGAATATTTATTTATCTTCTTTACCGGTTTCACAGTTCTTATGATTGTAAAAAGTAAAATTGAGATGGAGGACATCTCGTTTTTTTCTTTTTCTTTTGTCTTTTTTTATTTAAAAAAAACTCATTTTCTCTAATACCCCATCCATTATCACACAGCTAGATTCCTTTCGCTTTCTCTTGATCATTAACATCTTCTCTTACAACTAATACAGGCTGACTATATATGGTCACTCCACTTTTCCCTTCACTGCTCTGTATACACACATACACACCCTTATATTAACATACTTTTGCACATAGCTTCGTACTTACATGCACACACACTCTTTTACTCACATATACACACACATTTCTTCTTAGCTTCGTACGGACGTATAATAACACACACACACACACACACACATGCTTACGCACGTGCACAAGTATAACTCTTTTTACAAAACGGTTTTTTTCCCATTTCAGGTAGACGCGCACCATCATCCACATTTCTAAAAAACAAATTATACACAAAGCGCCAGCACCAACAGTTTTGCAAGAGATGTTATTTTTATCTAAAGACATTTTTCCCAATTCCAACCCGCCCGTCCCCTCAATCTATCTTATTTCTCATTCTTTCTTCTGATGAAGGACTAGCGCCCGAAACGTTAAGACCCTCTTCCTGCTATATCAAACCTTAACCTAATATATCCATTCCATATACTGTACCGATTGTGTTGTTATTTCTGTTTACCTTTTACACACACACACACACACACACACACACACACATATATATATATATATATATATATATATATATATATATATATATATATATATATAGTAATAATAATAAATTTGAAGACTAAAATCCAAAGAGGGCTCGATAAGGAAAATATATATCAAATATATTTCTTTTCTCTATCAAGGACGAATTCCCCAAAGTGGGCGGTGGTTTGTACCGTGATGATGGTCTTTTGACCATGACTAAGTGCGGCCCTCGTGCTTGCGACAGGTTCAGAAAAGAACTCACAGCATTCTTTAAAGGCTTCAACCTCTCTATACAGGTTGAGGCCAACCTCTCGGTCGTTAATTACCTCGACGTTACCCTGAATTTATCGAATGGCTTGTATTACCCGTATAGATAGCCGAATGATACGCTTAATTACATAAGTAAGCATTCCAACCATCCTGCCAGCATAACCAGGAACCTGGTAAGAAACGTTTCGTTGAAGATTTCCCGTCTATCTACTAACGAGCATATTTTCAACGACCATTCCACATATTACAATGAAGCTCTTGCTCGGAGTGGATTTGTCGATAAGGTAGCATATACAGAGTACGAGAATAGACCTAGAAGAAATAGATCCCGACGCATTATATGGTATAACCCACCATATAATATGGAGGTGGTCACACCATTAGCTAAGATCTTTCTATCCCTTATTACGAAGCATTTTCCCCCTACACATAAATATAGTAAAATTTTTAATAGAAATACTATTAAAATTTCTTACTCTACGACTTCTAACCTTGCACATAACATCACAGCTTAAAATTTAGCTAAATTACCTAGCCGTAGGAACACGCGCAACCCTGTAGTTAGTACTAACTGTAATTGTATGAATCGGGTTGATTACCCCCTATCCGGGAAATGCCTCTCTAGTAACATTGTCTACAAATGTAGGGCCTACATAGGGTTAACCGCCAATAGATTCAAGCAGCGTCCTTAGATGCATACCCATTCTTTTCGTTACCCTCTAAGAAGGAATATGACGTCACTTTCAGCTTATATCTGGAGTCTAAAAGACAACCACACCCAATATAAGTTACACTGGGAGATCCTAGCTAGGGCTAGATCGTATAACGGAAATAAAAGACCATGTGACCTCTGCGCCGCTGAGGCCCTGGAAATACTCTCCGCCACAGACCACATCTTAAACAAAAAATCTGAGGCAATTTCCGCTTGTAAACATAAATTGCATAAAACTTTCCTGTATTACAGCCCCACATTATACCCTAACGGATAGTACGAACAATACGCGGATAATTTACGTCTTGATGTGGTAGCTAAGTATATTTTATGTTTATACCATTACTTATTTGCATAGGTAAGTATATATTACCTGTATGTTTTGTGAAGGTACGTATACTTTCTCGTACGTATATTTGATTGTATATGTTATGGCGTATATTTTATTTATTCTGGTACATATGCTTTTGGTTATATGTATACGTGAGTTTTGCGTCTGTGCGAGTATGCGGGTTCGTACGTATGTAGGGTGTGTGTTATGTGTACTTCGTGTCTTGGTTGACGTAGTCTCCGAACATTTGTGTATTTACATGTAGGTATGTGTGTACGCTTGTTATATACGTATTTATTTATTTATATACGTTTATTTAATTATTTGTATACACGCACACACACACACACACACATTTATATGTGCGTGTTTTTGTATACCTATGGCGAGTGTTTTCGCATATGTACGTATTTGGATGCGTGTATGTACTTATTTAATTTCAATTACCTCTGTATTTTATTTACTTTATTCTTAACTCTAAAGCGGAGAATCATTCGGTTTCCTAGTTAGAATTTTAGTCTACGACTTCAGCTATACCATTTACGTGGTTTTGTCTTTGCGTGCAATTGTTCTCCACGCTCCACATATGACGTATTACCTTCGTTTTTTTCGTTCATTGCCAGAGAACATCTCTATGAACCACCTAACAGAATATTAGTCTACGACTTCTTTTATACCATAAACGTGGTTCTGTCTTTGCATGTAATTGTTTTTCACCGCTCCAAATAATGACGTATTATATTCGTTTTTTCCCGTTCTTTGCCAGGGAACGTTTCCACGAACCAAAGAATCGTCTTCCTGTCTTCCTCCGGTTGCAACGTTTTTTAAAATATTCAATTCTGCGTTTACAGATTGACTTTGTCAGTTTCAGAAGATCCCGTTAAGGGTGAAAGCAGCGATTCTTTGCTTAAACTTTAATCTGTTATTTTAATAAATATATATATATATATATATATATATATATATATATATATATATATATATATATATATATATATATATTTAAAAAGAAACAGGGGATGTGTAGTTACTGGATAAGGTGTACTTATAAATAAGAGGAAAGCATGTGCGGGAGAAAATGTCGTTCATAAGTTGTCTGCTGGGGATCATGGATATGTTTACGCATTAAAGACAAGATATCTCACCCCAGTGCGTCAATAACTAAAGGAAGTTATGGGGGGGGGGAGAAAAATACATAACAGAAGGGAAAAGGGAAGAACAAGGAAAAAAACAGCGAAAAAAACGGGAAACAACGAACCGAAGAAGGAAACCCGAAGTACATGTGTGTGAGCAACTCGAAGAGAGAGAAAAAATTAGAGTCAACATCAACTACTGAACTTAAGTTCGAGGTTGTGTGGACGAGAAAAAAAACACATGTCTACCACCTGATGAATGTGTGTGTGTATATATATATATATATATATATATATATATAGTCTATCGTTTGTATTTTTTTTTATTTTTTTTTTAAGGTTTAAAAAATTGTTTTTCATTTTGTTTTATTTCTGTTCGTTGTCTTGTTTTCTCTTTGTTTATTTTCTTAAGTTTATATATATATATTATATATATATGGTATGAGTTTGACAAAGCTTATTTCACCCTGTATTCTATGGCAAATGCTAACTCATATCTTATTTATAAGTATAGTATTTATATACTATTGACCATTACCACACAGCTAAGCTGTAGGATCTATTGTTTATGCAGATGGTAAACAAACATCACTACCTGTTTGAACTGTGTGAAAGGGGAGATTTAAAGACAAAGATACATGCACAAGTGTAATCATATACATATACATATATATATTATGGTTTTCTACATAGTTTACATCTAGAAATTTCAATCACTTTGGATTGATAAGCCAGTGGTTTAGTAAACACTTGCCGAATGTACTATGCAGTGGGACTGAACTCAAAACCTTGTAGTTACCGAACAACCCTTAATCACACAACCTGCTCGTGTCTACATTTATAGATATATACACACATATATATATATATATATATATATATATATCATCATCACCGTTTTATGTCCATTTTTCACACTAGCATGGGTTAGAGGAGTTGTCCTGTTGTGAGCAATGTTAGGTCAGGTGACCATGTCTTGCTCATACAGAACTGATTTGGGTTTGGTTTCTACAGCTGGATACCCTTCCTAATGTTAACCTCATTTACAGTTGTTATAAAATTATTAGCCAAAAGTAAAGATAAGTGATGCTTGTGAAATAAGGTGTGGAAACAACGTATTATTAAGTTGCCTAAATGTCATGTGGTGGTTATAATAAAATGTAGTGGTTATAGAAGGGATCTGTGACGGTGTATGTGAAGATTGATAGACACTATATGGTAGTTAAACATATAAACTTTTAGGTTTAAAAATGCATTTAAATAATTAGTGATACTAGTGGTACTGAAAAAAATAAGGTATAACTACTACATTTTCTATGCTAAGTTGGATGATTTGTACTCTTGATAGTGTATGACTTTATCTCCTCAATTGAACTATGTGGTGCCTTGGACAATGTGTCTTGAGTGCCTAACTGATAATACTTCCATCTATATTGGATTTTTTTCACTTTTTTCACTTTGAAGGCTTGATTTTGTATTTATTTACTCCACACAACATTAATTCCTTTGGACGTTTTGGGAAAAAATTGTTATTATGACTGAATTATGTGGTCGAACTTATAGTCTTGCATCTGTCTGTAATCCATTGCTATGCTACACGTGCATTTTACCTTTTTAAATATATATATTTGAAATGCATGTTTTTCCTCTGTCTCCTATTATTAACTTTCTTAACTATTTATGATATATAATATTTTCACTGTACGACATTTATCTTTCACCGTATGTTTTTGTGGGTTTTTTTCATTGCATCTATCTGCTGCTATTTTTCATATGGTTTTCTGCCTTAGTTACCTTATATAGATATTAATGCTTGTGCTTATCTAACCTCCCATATTATGTATCCTCCAAATATTTGTGTTTAACTTTTATTATTAACTCCAATGAATTTGGGCTTGTATTAGGATGAAACGATCGTCAGTTATTAAATATTTGAAAGATTAAACACTCTTTGATTATCATTTACATTGTATATATATATATATATATATATATATGGTGGCTGTCAACTCGTTTCCGAGTACGGCCACTACTTTATATCCATGTAAGAGAACCCCTACCGATGCGCTGAACGAGTGTGACTTTTTAGTCCAGCCAGCGACTTGAAAACTCTGGTACAAATACTACACTTGTGACAATTATTGACACATAGTGCTGGGCCCATGGTACCATGTGATGACAAGTGCAGAGAGATCTCCAGATATAAATCAATGCCTGTGCCGTGAAGCTTTTATAGTGAGCAAAGGCACTGCACAAAGCCAGTCCCACTCTCTTAACCAAGATGATATTTACCAAAAAGAAGAACAAGTCAACATCATTGTGGATACCATCAGGGTTGCAGGTGTTATATCAGAGTTTTCCTTCTCCTAGAATTCTGCCTTGACAAAGGCTAAGGTTCATCTCTCCCGGATATATATATATATATATATATATATATATATATATATATATACGAGCAAGTTTAAATGAGTTGATAATACAACCATATAAAGGCAAAGAATACTTTTAAAATTCAATGTGATTTTATTGTCCACAGCAAGATTGAGAAATAACAGTTCAAGGTTTAATCCAATAGGTAAATTTCCAATCACAGTAGTGTTACAATCTCACAGAGTATTTATATATATATTTAATATTTGATTTCGGATTCATAGAAACACTTTAAACGTATAACGTTTGATTTGTCCAGGTGTATTTTTTTAACCTGTTAGTTCTTTCGTTACTTTGGTATTGTGTGTTAGATTTTGCCTGCCACAATGTTCAATTTGTCAAGCTATTTAAACGTATGTTATTACTCTAAGGACCTACCCTTGTCGAGTGCTTTGCTAACTCATTCATATCGTAGGTCGAATTTGCTTGCACACCGCCAAAGATTCGATTTTACTAAGCCTCCAATTATATTATTTTCTCCTAGATTTAATAATTAACTAATTAATTTAATTAGATAATTCTGTTGATTGGTTAATTATTTGTGTTTGTTTAATAACATCTGGTTGAGAGCTTATTCTGAATGTTAGCGGAAATTATAATATTTCCTTTGTCTAACAATTTGAATGACCCGCCAAAAACTGGGGGTTATTTCCCTTGTTGGAAATAACACGTGACAACTAAATGTTCGAATCGCTGCTGCTAGCAGCACCATTTAGTGTTCTTCCCGTTCTTTGAAATTCCTGTTGATGAAATGAGTCCTCTGTTCGATCATGAATAACACGAGCCTGCCAGTTACGTAAGTCTGATATTTGATTTCGGATTCATAGAAACACTTTAATCGTATAACGTTTGATTTGTCCAGGTGTATTTTTTCAACCTGTTAGTTCTTTCGTTACTTTGGTATTGTGTGTTACATTTTGCCTGCCACAATGTTCAATTTGTCAAGCTATTTAAACGTATGTTATTACTCTAAGGACCTACCCTTGTCGAGTGCTTTGCTAACTCATTCATATCGTAGGTCGAATTTGCTTGCACACCGCCAACGATTCGATTTTACGAAGCCTCCAATTATATATATATATATATATATATACGTTTTTCACTCTTTCATTGAAGATTTGGACATGTAAGTATATATATATATTGTTATTACCTGTCAACTGACCAACTGATCATTAAATCAACATCATAAATCTCACAACCTTTCTTTCACTCTCTCTCTCTCTATAGCTGCATCTCCTCCATTAAGATAAAACAATCAGTCTACCAGACCTTAATCACCCATATATCGCCCCTTCTCCTTTCTATTCTCTATCTATCTATCTACTGCTTCCTCGTCCTTGGTCCCTTATGTCTCATCCTCGAATCCTTATTGTTAATCTCTGTCTCCTGTTCTTTATCTCTTTCTCTCTTACTTTTTATTTTTTATTTAACACACTGATATTTTATTGTACCTCTTGCATTTTATTTCGCCAATTTATAAACTTAATACACTACATATCATATATCGTATTTATCATTTTCATTTTTACTTCTTTATACTTTTATTATTGGTGTTATTGTTTTCATTCACTTGATTCTTCGATGTATCTATAAATACCAATGCCATGTGTTGCACCCTCCAGTATTCCGATGACTTAATCAAAGACACACACTGTATTTAAGATCGAGTGACGCAATTTCGAGTGATTAGCGGCCTTTAGACTCATCTGATCAATGAACAATTGCTAATACTGTAAATAAAGCCCTTTTTGTACAGCTGACCATGTTATTCTTCACTCTTTCACTACTATATATATATATATATATATATATATATATATATATATCGGTGGTGGGGAAGTATACATAGGGACGATGCACTCTTTCAAAAACTTTCGTAGTTCGGCCTTGGAGAGAGTAAAAGAACGTATGTACAAATTCTTTAAACAGTATAACTTAGGAATAACAATTGAAAATAATGATAATGATGGCCGTGTTCTTTATGAGTCCGTAGATGTCTCACTCCACTAGGAAGAGAACATTCACCATTTGTTTTCTGATTATCATATATCAGAAGACGCCACCCAAGGCAATATTGAAACAGGTCCGCCCATTCTCAAATCCGAGGTTAAATGGGCTTTACAAACCCTAAAGACAGGAGAAGCAGCCGGCCCAGATGAGGTCTGTGCTGAAATGTTAGAAGCTTTGGATGATGAGGGAGTCGATGTCGGAAATTTATGTAAAAAGGAAGGTTTCCAAAGGAACTGCTTAAATCTATTTTCATTGCCCTTCCTAAAGTGACTGGTACTTTATTTTATCGACCTCGTAAGGATGAAAGGCAAAGCTAACCTTGGAGGGATTTGAACTCATAACGTAAATGGCCGTAACTACATGTTGCAAATTATGATGTCTGATGCTCCACCAATATAGCAATTTAAAAGTAAGGAGAAAGTCACTTAAACTGAGCCCAGTGCATTACTTGTACTTTATTTTATTGACCCCATGAGGATGAAAGTAAAGTTGACCTAAATGGGATTTGAACTTAGAAAGTAAAGAGCTAGAAATATGCTGCAAAGTATTTTTCCAACATCTTAATGATTCTGCTAATCTACTATCTTTAAATAATCAACAACAACAACAACAACAATAAATCCAGCAATAAAATAAATCCAATAACAGACTGACACTTTCAGTAATTGCAGTAACTGCAACAACAGCAACAAAAAAAAATGAAATTAAGGTATTATAAATGAAAAAAAAAATGTTGATTTGTCAAATCAATAAATTTACCTAATTTCACAAGATTTGATCCAAAGATTGGCCAAATATATAGCAAAGCAGCTGTAACCCTGATTGTATCACATAATTTGTAAACACTACATCATGTAGTTAGAAAAATTAATCAAGTTTACTTCTCATAATTAAGGGGTTTCTATCAAATGGAAGTTGTGTATTTTGGCAATTAATTTTCTATGATATCTTGGTCTTGTGAATGTTATTGAATGTCAGAAAGAGAAGAAGGTGTTAACAGTTTAGTGATTTAGTGAAGAATAAACTGAGAATAAACTGAGGGAATTGTATTTAATATAAAGTCAATAAGTAATTTAATTTTTCTATCAAATTTACACCAAATTCCACTTTCATGCTTCTGAAAAACTGTTAAAAGAAATATTTACTGCAGAGAATCAGTTAAGACTTTCTTGAAATGAACTAATAAACATTTAGTAGCTATTAAGTGGTGTGAAGAAAACTTGCTGTTGACTGTTCATATGAACACATACACAAATGTGTCTGTAGGTGGTAAGTTATAGGTGTTAGAAAAAAGCAGACAAATTATCATCAAATCATGCCCTACTGCTATTTAATAAAGAATTGCATGATGCTTTGAATAATATACCCTGAATAATGAAGCAATGGCCATGACTGGAAGGCCATTGATCATAGGTCAGCTCAATCAGAGCAGACCTGGGGCTAAATAACAAAAGCACCACACTCAGATATGCAAATGTATCCATTCCCAAATGCTCATATATACATGCATACACAGATATACTTACATACATACATAGATAATTGTTTCTACTTTAGACACAAGGCCAGCAATTACCCAGTGCATTACTGGCACTTTATTTTATCAACCCCGTGAGATATATCGACCCCGTAAGATATATAATGTAAAGTGGTCATGTAGGTGTCACGAGAAAAAGCACCAAGCCCACACTGTAAAGTGGTCGTGTATGGGTCACAACAAAAAGCACCCAGTACTCACTGAAAATATGGTTGGTGTTAGGAAGGGCATCCAGCTGTAGAAACCAAGCCAAAATCAATTCTGTAGGAGTAAGACACGGTCACCTGACCTGGTATTGCTCACAACAGGACAACTCGTCTAACCCATGCTATCATGAAAAAATGGTCACTAAACAGTGATGATGATAATACATGCATACTAAGAAATGCACAAGACATGCATAAAGGCTCTCAAAATGAAATGTAAAGTCAACTATGATAGATTAGATCAGTGGTTCTCAACCTTTATTCATCTATGGACTTCTTTGATTCCAATTTTACTCTGGTGGACCTCCATAGTCGTTCAATGTTTAAAACTTTCCATTGTATTTTTATAATGAAATATTATTAAGAATTGTATAAATCATTTTAAAAATATATATATGCTAGTGCATATAACTGATTTATTACAAATAAACTTTAGCAACTAAATTCTAAGTAAAACAAATGTTCAGTAGTAAAATAAGTTATAAATGCCAACAGAATTCTGTTCAGTATCTGTTTTATATTTTTATTTCATCACTACTAATTGAAGCAAAATAAATAGATCTCTTTCTCTAATGCTTAAGACAGTTTCTTGTAATAAATAAGTCTAAAGCAAACGTTTTTTTCATGGACCCTAAAATAGCATCATTGATCCCAATTTACTATTTTATTTGCATGAACTCAAAAAAATCTTATATGGACACCAAGGTTCATGCAAACCCCAGTTGAGAACCACTGGGTTAGATCTCAAAATATAAAGAGCCATAACTAAACACTACATCACACTTTATCAAATGTGCAACTGATTCTTTTCTTTTCACCACTTTTATTGCATAAAAGTTGAATATAAGCTTGTACTTTAACAAAATATTATGGAACATATACAAAAGTGAAATATAAATGAAGAGAGCGAGAGAGAGAGATAAAGTGAGTGAGAGAGAGAGAGAGAAAAGGAGAGTAATAAATTGCTTACCTAGTCAAAGGTCTTAGATTCTTTCAAATTTCAAAATACTGTAACACAAAGAACAAATACAAGAGGGTCTGGTTCAGTTCAGAGTGAAACATTCATTCATTATCATCATTGTTTAACATCATTTTCCACAATAACATGGGTTAGATAAATTGTCCTATGTGAGATAAGTCTAGTCAGATGACCGCATCTTCCTCCTACAGAACTGTTTCTGGCTTGGTTACTACAGCTGGATGCCCTTCCTAATGCCAACCACATTTACAGTGTGGATTGGGTACTTTTTATTGTGTCACAAAAATGACCTCTTCACAGCGTGCACTGGGCACATTTGGACATGACACCAGCATAACCACCTTATTGGATCGACTGGATGATTTATATCATGTCACCAACACAACTACTTTACAGTGTGGACTGGGTACTTATGATTTCATGGATGAATAAATACAAGATAATTATGCCATACTTTAATCTAAAGACACAGAGACTGGACAATGGCTGTATAAATAAAAGATAAACTTTATATTTCTTTTTTTTTATTTTAATCAGAGCTGGTAAAAATAGTAAATAATTTTCAAGACAACAATATATGTCATCAAATTCAAGATTTTAGTTGAAGCATTTGTAGCAAGCATAGATTAACTGAAATCTTAACAGATCAGTAATTCTACAAAAGCGGTATTATCATTGTCTTTGCCCACTTATTCTTGAGAAGGTTGTGGGAGCTGAGCCCTCAAACAGTCCTTCTAGCAGGTCCTATCAGAAGCAACAGTTTCCAACTGATCCAACTGGATTCCCAAGTGAGACCAGCTGAGCTTATAGATGTTATCCAACCATCTTGCTTGGGGCTTACCTCTGCATCTCCTGCCAGTTGGTTTTGCCCATAAAATCTGTCCAGCAATTCTTTCCTGAGACATTCTAAGCACATGCACATAGTATCAGAGCTGCAATCTCTCAATTTGGAGAAGTAGTAGCTCTGCCTGGAGCGATTTTCTTATCTCTGAGCTATGCACTCTATTGAGGAACATTACTCCAAAAATCCTTCACAGGAACCCCATTTTGGCCACTTGTATTCGTGATGGTATGCTTTCAGTCATTACCCAAGATTCATGACCATAGGTGAGGATTGGCATGAATACAGAATTGAAGATAATGAGTTTGGCTTTTACACCTACCTCCGTTCTTTTAATTGCTGAATGCTAAATCTGATGAATTGCTGCACCACCTCCAGCATTTCTTGCACTTAATTCAGCCTTCTACCTTCCATCACTCATGAACACAGCTGCAAGATACTTGAACTTCTCCACCTGCTTCAGTCGAACTCAATTCACATGTACAGTACACTATGAGAGGATGAGGTTTTCAGTTTTTGCAGTGCTGATTTTTATTCCAGCCATGAAGCACTCAGCCTCAAACCTATCAAGTGCAAGTTGGAGATCACCTTCTCTCGAGTTAAGTAATTCCATGTCATCTAAAATTCCAACTGACAGATTCTACACCTGCCAGTAATGATACCACTTCCAACCTGGCTGTGCATGTCCATCCTGTTCATGAAAATAATGAACATGAGAGGTGACAGTATGCACCCTTGTGTGAGTTTGACTCCTATGTTGTATGGTTTCGATTTAACACAATTTATCCACACACAAATAATCAGGCATTCATATAGTGACATCAGGGCAACACGAAGCTGACCATCAATTCCATACTCCTGCAGAACCTTCCACAACAGGTTCACGGAATGCAGTCATATGCCTTTTAGAAGTCTACACAACAAAATATACCTCTTGGCAGTATGCACATGATTTTTAAGAATAATGATTATCATAAGAATAATTATTTCAAGTTAATAATAAATATTAAAATGCCTATAGAAATTGTTCATTGTTTATCGGAAATGCTTGAGAAAGGAAATACTTTGGATTTCATTTTCTATTTAATTTTGAAATTGCAGTCTTCGTGGCTTAGTGGGAAGTACCAGAGATGGTGAGGTCCTTGTCTGTAACCTCAATCCAGGACTCGGGTTCAATCCTTGCTTGGAGACATGTCTAATGTGCCCAATTAATCTTTTTGTCCCACCCTTGCAAGCAGGGAAAAAGCAGACGTAAAATGAAAAAAATTTATATAATACTAATACAAATTAAATGGTTCTTCTACTTCTTTTCCTTATTACTTGGATATCTGTAGGCCTTTAAAGCATTTTCAACCAACAGAGTAGAGAAGAAAAATAATTGTTTCTACTTTAGGCACAAGGCCAGCAAATACCCAGTGCATTACTGGTACTTTATTTTATCGACCCCGTGAGGATGAAAGGCAAAGTCAACCTCGGCGGGATTTGAACTCAGATTGTAAAGGGACGTAACTATGCTGGAAAGGATGGCGTCCGACCCTCTACCGATACTGCCAATCCACAAGAAAAATAATGCTGCTAAGGATTCTGACAATAAACTGATGCCCAATTAAGAAGGCTTGCTAGGCAAGCAAACCTAGGGGGGGGGGGGGTGAGGTCTTTCCTTGCAGCTGATAATGTGATGCTTGACACCTTTGCAATAACTTTCTGCTTTTTTAATTTTATATTTGTGGTGCTTAGGGATTTCAGATGTTGTAATTTCAGAATAAACGATGATTGACCTCTGTTATCAGAACAATTCATCAGATTAAAACTAGCTAGTCGCTTTACAAAATACTGGATACTAATTTCATTCATTGTACAACATATTTTTAAAGTATAAAGTTGTATATTGTTTCATTTAAAGAGAAGGAGCTGAGATTTTGTTCCAAGTCTATCATCAACCACAATATATGTTTGAGAGAGAAGTATTATTTTGCCAACCAGGGTATGTATAATTAAGCAAAAGCTTTCACAGCTGGACGTCCATCTTAGCACCAAACAGAAACACTTCCCCAGCAACTGTCAGGATTTACATATGTAACATTAGAATTTTTATTTCATATTTTAAAAGGTTTTGCCACAAAGTTATCTTTTATATTTATTTATATTTTTTACTCTTTTCTCCACAGATTGGAGCAGTAAATAATTCAGAAAGAAAAAAGTATACACTAACAGGCAAATCAATATGCATAAACACTCACACACACACAACATATACTCACACATACATATACAAACTTGAGGTGGATATATTTATGAGCATTTTTCTTAAGAGAGAATTAGAAAAATTCATTTTATCATTCATGTTGCTTGTTCATGTTTTCCGACAGCTCACTTCTCATCACACACAAATACACAAAATGCTCATATTAAAACACGTGTGATTATACGTATATTTGTGACTCTGATTGCATGAGAACAACAATAAATATATCTTTTTGGTTGTGTATGTTTGCAGCTACATATACATGATTGTGTGGAAAATGTGTATGTATGTAACAAGTGAACATCATCTATGTATCATAGATTTTTGTATGCAATTTATCACCTGTTAATCCCATATATATATATATATATATATATATATATATATATATATATATATATATATATATATATATATATATATAGAAGTAGTAACACAAGAGTTAGTTCACCATACCGAGAACAATTGTTTCACCTTAGCGGATCTTCAGCTCGTACTGGTCATGGTTATATAGAACAGGAAGAACAACCATATTAACGCGCATGCGCAGCAACGGTCACCTCACCCAAGTGATGCAAAGCCACGGGCGAAAGGTGTAAGGGAGATAACTGCGAAAGTCCGGAAAAGGTGTTCGAGTTAATTAGAAAATTAGAATGTTGTTGTTATTCAATCCGGAGCTTTGTAGTTATGCAAGAGGTGATACCAGACATGTGGACAACGTGAAAAGATTTCATTTCTTGAATTTAGGCAATCTCTATTGCGTAATTTCCTTAGAATATTTATCCTTTCTTCAATATACACTCCACAAGACGGATTGTCCCTTGCGTATGGCTTGGACATTAGTGATGGCTTTCCATTGAATGGAGTAGTCTATACCTAAGCCCTTGAGGGACCATACGTGGCTCGCAAGCTTCGTGGATGATCGTTTGGCCAGCTATACTTAGAAACATAGTTGAGACCATTAGGACCAAGTCCAACCTGTCCCGGTGTGAGAACAGTGATTCCGTCATGGTTTAACTCCTTCAACTCCAAAAAAACGAAGTTCACGCAATTCGACATTGTATATTTTTACTCGTCGATCTCAGATACCTTGTTAAACAAAGCGTTGGACTTTGCTACCACTCACACTACCGTTCATGTTCTAGACAGGGAGATCATCACACGCTGCCTGAAAACCCTCCTCTTCAACAACGGAGTAGCCTGTGCAAAGAAGTCAACCACTTCAGAACTATTCGACGTCTCCATGGGATCGTTCGACAAGGCTGACGTATGCGACTTGGTTGACCTATTTATTTAGACATATTACGTGTTAGATTCCTGGACTTCCACACGGGAATATACCGTGACGATGGCCTGACCTTATCGAGCCATAAAAGTGGTCACGACCTGGACCGGTTTAAAAAATACTTAACTTCTACCTTTAACGAGTTAGGACTTATGATAACAGTAGCTACCAACCTCTCTCGCGTAGATTTCTTAGACATTAATTTAGACCTTCACACACATACCTTCAGACCCTTCCATAAGCTTAACGAAAAACTTAATTACATACACAAGGACTCATGCCACCCTCCTACTATTTTTTAGAAACTTCGTAAATAATATCAGTACTAGAATCTCTAAATTCTCCTCTAATAAGGCTATCTTTGACAGAACGGCACCCTACTATAACACGGCATTAGCTATCAGCGGCTTCTCACAACCAATCACTTACTAACAGCAATAAGAAAAGAAATCGTAACAATAGACATCTATCGGTTCTCTCCTCCCTTTTCACTCAACTTTAAAACTAATGTAGGAAAAGAAATGTTAGCCCTCTTAGATAGACACTTTCCCATAGGTCACAAATACCGCTCCATCTTTAACAGACACAGAGTAAAACTAGGGTACTCCTGCGCTAAGAATATGAAGGCCCACATCACCAACAGTCCTAAGAGCGTAACCCCACCAGGATGTTCTTGTAGAAAGCCTGAAGCTTGTCCCCCTTCAAAAGCAATGCAACACACCCGCTGTAATTTATGAAGCTGTGGTCACTTCCAACTGACTGTGGTCACTTCCAACCACAAGAGGTCAAATCCTATGTGGGTATGACGGAGGGCCGATTTAAGGAACGCTTCCTAAACCATCAGTCGACCTTTAGGTACTCGGACAAACGAAGCTTGCGAGCCACGTATGGTCCCTCAAGTATAGACTACTCTATTCAATGGAGAGCCATGACTAAGTCCAAACCATACGCAAGGGACAATCCGTCTTGTGGACTGTGTATTGAAGAAAGGATAAATATTCTAAGAAGATTACGCAAGAGCGATTGCCTAAATCAAGAATCAAATCTGTTCACGTTGTCCACATGTCTGGAAACACCTCTTGCATAACTACAAAGCTCCGGATTGAATAACAACAACATTCTAATTTTCTAATCAACTCGAACCCCTTTTCCGTGCTTTCGCAGTTATCTCCCTTACACCTTTCGCTCGTGGCTTTGCATCGCTTGGTTGAAGTGACCGTTGCTGCGCATGCGCGTTCATAGGGTTGTTCTTCCTGTTCCGTATAACTATGACCAGTACGAGCTGAAGATCCGCTAAGGTGAAACAATTGTTCTCGGTATGGTGAACTAACTATTGTGTTACTACTTCTACCAAACTCGTCCCATGGACTGAGTGCTCTACCACTACGGATATTATCTTCCAGTGTTCTACCTCTCTCTCTATATATATATATGGAACTGGCTGTTGAAATGGCAAGAGCTCAGCCGTTTTATAATATATATCATATATATAAAGAGAGAGAGAGAGAGCGTGGGGAGAAAGAGATGTTAATATTGGATTTATATGTATAAAAATAACAACAAATCTTTACTGATGGTGTGACTCCATCCATGTAGCTCACATTTATTATATGTATCTTGGCTCAGTGAAACTTGAGTACTGCTCAATCAAAATACATATAATATATATATATAATAATCATTGTTATTTTATGTATTTTCCATTGGATGTGTTATCACAATCAGAGACTGGATAGTGAACCAAACAAATAATTTCTATAGTTTCTACAATTGGATGCCCTTCTACCAAACATTACACTTTATATACTAGAAGCATTTTATCATGACAGCAACACTACCACTTTATATAATATAATGGCACCATATATATATATATATATATATATATATATATATATATATATATATATATATATATATATATACATACATATGTATATATATATAAGTATACATACATATGTATATATATATATATGTATATATATATATATATATATATATATATATATATATATATATATATATATATATATATATATATATATAAATATGTGTGTGTGTCCCATGTTCAATCAGAGGTAACAACAGTAAGTTAGATACTCGATACATCAGTAGAGTGTAAACATCAAATTTTATATAGAAATGGCTTCTACAGGACTAGAAATGTTTCATTTGAAAGAAATCATCAGGGTTTTCCTGATAATTTCTTTCAGATGAAACAATCCTCTAAAAGCATTTCTATATGAAATTTTATATATAGTGTTGATAAGTAGAAGAGTGGACAACACTCTGATTCCATCAGGGGAATGGCCATGTTCAATATGTAGGAAGGGAGATAATTGTAAAGTTATGGTAAGTGTGGTGTGACAGGGTGATGAATTGCTGAGAACACTGAAGTGGTGGAGGTGAGGGGCATAGATTGTTTGGTCATTAGCACTGGGGTTGGAGTGGCACTCATCAGTGCCAGGAAGGAGGGGTGTAGTGGTGGAGATAATAGCTAAGGGGGGATAGTGGAGAGGGAATGGGTGGATCACATTGGCATGAAGAGAATAGCTACTAGGATTTGAGAGTAAACGTATCTAGGGGTTTCAGGGGGCAGGCAGAAGCTAAGGAATGAAAACAGGAGAGGGGGGGAAGGAATTGAGTAGGAGTGTGTAGTGATGATGATGATAGCTACTAGTGGAAGGGGAATTGGTGGGAAGAGATTAGCTACTAGGGTGTGATAGTGAGGGTAAGAGCTTTTGTAGAGCAGCAGCTAAAGAGCAAATGCTAGAGAGGGCATAGGTGCAAGGAGGAGGTGTATTGATGTTGCAGAGTAGCTGCTAGGGAATGCTGATGGAAAGGGGAACATGGGGGAACACTAGTATATGTGGGGACACAGGGATAAGTCATGCCACATTGTATGCTTTTAAGCATGGTTTCTATAGCTGGAAACTTTTCCTAACACCAACCATTATACAAAGTATACTTGGTGCATTTTATTATGTCACCAGCACTAGAATAGTTGTCATGTTGTCAGAGAGGCTAATGAGTCCTCTTGACTTTGTGTTGTCTCTAGTTTTTTGCCTACCACTTTAGAGATTATACTGGGTGCATTTTCCTCTAAAATCAGCAGCAGACTAGAATAAGGTCTCCAGTTGTAGAGATGATATCATGCTTGTTAATCCTCCATAAAATTGGGCATAAGTCACTAAACTGTAATGGTGTGAAATCTTCATTCTTAATTCCTTGTGTGGATTACAGAATAATTAGATGAGACCTGTATCTACCTGAAAAATATGGGAACACTACAAAACAATGAAGGGGCTTTTACATTGTTATTCAACTCTTAATTTCTTTTACTGATTTCAGTCATTGGACTACAACTATGCTGAGTACAGTCTTCAAAGGAGTTTAGTCCACTACAATGACCCCAATTATTATTTAAAGATATCTGTTCATCGAGGCAAAAGTAAATGCCACAGAGCATCAGACACCATGGTTTGCACCATAGAGATATGGCTCTTTATGTTCTGAGTTCAAATACGCCGAGGTTAACTTTGCCTTTCATCCTTACGGGGTCGATAAAATAAAGTACCAGTAATGCACTGGGTAATTGCTGGCCTTGTGCCAAAAGTAGAAACATTATTATGACTTACAGGAAGTTAAGATAATGAAATTCTAAAAAGATACTGTCTTCAACTTTTAACAGAATGTAGATTCTGCTGTTAATAAATGTTCGTCAGTTAATAAACCTAAATATTTTTTGTGACCAAGGCAAATAGAATATAAAAAATATTCTTATTCACACTGTGCAAACATTAAGTCAGACAATCCTTGGTAATAGATTTTCACATAGGAAATACGATAATTTGCAAGGGAAAATGGAAGCAATGCTCTGGGGGGAAATTGTATAATGTTAAGATTAATGTCCGTTAGACCTCTTCAAGAATTAAATAATATGATAAAGAAATTAAATAAGATAAAATCTATTTGCTTATTTATCTATCACAGCATAATAAATTCTTTTTATAAAGTTGGTCTCAGAACTTTTACTAAATCTGTATCGTTGAAATAAAAAAAATTAAAGATAGAAATAACAAAATATTGTCCCACCACAACATTTACCATTTTATAAATTTTGATTTACATTACATAAGCAAAAGTGACTTGTGTTGTGATAATCTTCATAAGAGAAGGAAAGATTTAGGAGAGGGCTTATTTATTTATTTAAGAATCTATTTGGTTTGGTGTTACACCAAATCACCAGAAATTTGTTTAGTATGAGTGATGTTGGTTTAGCCAGGACATAGAAGTAACAAAAACGAAGCTAAATATTTGTGCAACTTCTCTGTCAAAGGTATCTTTAAATGGTTGCAGTTGATCAATGCCTTGTTGAACAATGCCACCCAGAGAAACAGGTGTTTATCTTGATATCAGTGACACAGTAACTTTAGAAAAGGAAATAAACTGTTAGAATTTATTTTAAGCATCTTAGTTTGCCATTTAAATCTTATACAAGTAAGATTTCTACTCTTCCTCTTCTGATTAGTGGTAAACGGGTGGGAGAGGGTATAATGTTAACCAAAAGAAGGTCAAATGTTTCCTTCAGATTGGCATTCACATCTTGTGTTTATATTCTTTTCAACCCCTACTCTTTAAATAATATTACTATTCTACATAAAAGAATAACTAGAATTCAAATGACTTATCATGGGAGTAAATAAAATGCCAGAAATATACAAAACTAGACTATATAATCAGAGTTTATAGTTGGCCTCCAAATACACAAACAATTATTTCTGTGTAACAAATCTAGTTAACTAGAAAGTAAGGAAATCATTTGATCTGTCAATTTGAGAATCAAATATTCCTGTTTAACAATTACCCCAGTGTTTAAAACACTAATCAATCACAGTTAATAAACAATAACAATTACATATTATTGCCATTTCTGGTTGAAAAGATATATTTTAAGGAGATTATTTATGGAATGATTTATATTTCAGTAACATTTGTTTGTAGTGGTGTTGAAACGAAATAGATTTCTCCCATTAGATGTCCAGTCTGATTTTAATTCATGAAATAAGCACCTTCAGAAGGTGTATGACCTGGTAGTGAAGGTGATGGATTCATGACTTTAAGTTCATGCCACTATGTCAAGGGATCAGTCTTGACATAGTGGCATGTTGAGTCCTTGATGGCTTCTGTCCACTCTACTAAAAATGATTAACAGCTGGGTTTGACTATACAATGGGCTAGAACCTCCTCTTGTATTTTCACTTGTCTGCCATAACATAAAATAGGATAAGCCCCAGCCTTCGTCCAACCCATGCTTACATGGAAAGTAAAACATGAAATGGATGAAAAAAATAAGCAACTTGATCATTCTTTAATTGTTAACTTTTGTTGGTAAAATTTTGCTTCCTTTTTTTCTTTTTTAATTTTCTTTTATCTCTTTTGTGTCACTAATTTTCAAGACTGTCCTTCTCATGAAATTTTCTTTGATACATCATCAATATTATTATTAGTAGCTTAATACTGGAATATATTATGGACTTTAAACATCACATATTTCTTGTCATTTTTATCCTTTGATATCTTCCCCCCCCACACACACACACAAAATGTTTTCCATGTATTACTTGACCTTCCACCAGTTCTTGGTACATAACCATATACCATGCATTACTAATATTCACACAAATTTGTTCCCCTCTTCTTACTCCACATTCACACCACTTCCACAAAGCCATCCTTTGGTAGGATGTAAAAGTGTAAAAGTAAAGACCCCCTTCGGTCATGAATGACCATGGGATTTGCACCTAGAAAGTTCCCCTCTGAGGCATAAGTCCGGGCAAGATTGTTTGTGGAAGACCAGCAGTTGCCCATGCATACCAATCTCCTCTCTCCACATCACTGATGTTGTTGAAGGGAAAGGCAAAGGCCAATACAGCTTGGCTCCAGTGACATTGCAACTCATTTCTGCAGCTGAGTAAACTGGAGCAACGTGAAATAAAGTGTTTTTCTCAAGAACACAACAGAAAGCCCAGTCCGAGAATCGAACACACAACCCCACGATTGTAAGCTCAGCGCTCTAACCACCAATAATTGCAATAACAACTGCAAAATGTATTGTTTAAGCATTTTGGTATGTACCTACCTAAGGTCAGTATCTGTTTTAATGTGTTCATTAGTAAAAGTAAACCTTTTATTATACATGTTGGTAAGAACATTTTGTTAAGTTGTATTTTAAATACTAGATTCATAATTGTTTCTACTTTTGGCACAAGGCCAGCAATTACCCAGTACATTACTGGTACTTTATTTTATCTACCCCGTATGGATGAAAGGCAAAGTTAACCTCGGTGGGATTTGAACTCAGATCATAGATTCATAATTGTTTCTACTTTAGGCACAAGGCCAGCAATTACCCAGTGCATTACTGGTACTTTATTTTATCGACCCCGCAAGGATGAAAGGCAAAGTCAACCTCGGCGGGATTTGAACTCAGATCGTAAAGGGACGTAACTATGCTGGAAAGCATGGCGTCCGACCCTCCACCGATACTGCCAATCCACCACCCTTCATAGATTCATAATGATATTTAGTTATTTTCCTAAAACCTTTCAAATTCTCAATTATTTAAAACATTAACTGAAAAATGCGAGCACGGTATTTCTAGAAATTTGGTCACAGAGGGGTTAAGTGTTTCAGAGGAATATCTGAAGAAACATTCAGTCAACAGATAAAATAA
Organism: Eledone cirrhosa; assembly: GCA_964016885.1. Lineage (NCBI taxonomy): Eukaryota > Metazoa > Mollusca > Cephalopoda > Octopoda > Eledonidae > Eledone > Eledone cirrhosa. Next base: position 146,835,696 of record OZ024743.1, on the reverse strand, counting down.
TATTAATTTCAAATTACTTTCATTTATGGCCTGATAACAGTAGAAATGTATTTGTGAATGAATATTAATAATATTATAATAATATTATTAATATTTCCTTCATTTGCAAGCAAACAGCCTCATAACACGTGTGTTTTCTAGATGACTGGCATCATCGTTTTGTTCCAGTGATAGCAAAGAGGAAACATTTTACTACAATTGTTGCCCTTTATCAAGACTGCGTATTCTCTCGTCACTGCTACCTGCTGAAACTATTACAGTGGGTAGCAGTGATGAGAGAATACACAGTCTTGATAAAGGGCAATAACTCTGAAACAATTGTAGACTGTTTCCTCTCTGTTACCACTGGAACAAAAGGATGACGCCAGTTGTCTAGAAAACACACGTGTTATGAGGCTGTTTGCTTGCCAAAAAAAAATGAATAATAATAATATTATTATTATTATTCACTCACGAATACATTTAGGTATCCACCATGCTAGAGCGAAAATAAATTTTGTTTTTAACAGCAGAAATACCTAACACCAATTATTGCTTTACATATGTGCAACATGCCTAAAACTGAACAAACGTATTAAGGCAGCAATGATTTCCTTCTTAATTGTTTTTGTAACAAAATATTCAGTGAACAGATGAGGGATTGTGAATTCCAGGTCACTTTTATTAAAAACAGAATAAAATAAAAATCCTTAACTCTAATAACTGCCCTGCATATGTGTAATATGTTTGCAACTGAATAAATGAATTTAGACAGCATTGACATCCTTCTTCATTGTTTTTGTAAGGAAAACTTCCTTAGAATTTGAGTTGAGATTACAATGTTACCTCATACATAATCTTCTGACTTAAAGTTAATTCCCAGCTTGTCCTTCACTAAAGCAGTTGTTTTGTTTCAGTCTGCTTAAAAGAAACCAGATGAAGGCAATAAGAAATGAACAAATAATTTAACTAGGTTTTCAGTCTAATGTTTCATAATAGACTTGTTTAGATAAGGCCAACATTTTCATTCCATATTTAATTTTTGGCTATAAATCCTACATGCTTCAAGGAGCAGTGTAAACACTGGTTACAGAGATATTCCGAATTGAACAGAAGGTCTGTCCTGATGCAGTCATTTGGGATGCATTTGCTAAAGCAGTGGGAAATAAATAAAAGTCATCTCTCACTCTCTCTTCCCTCAATACTCTCTATCTCTTTTTCTCTTCCCCTTCCCCCTTCCCCAATCACTCTCTCTCTCTCTCCCTCTCTCTCTCTCTCTCTCTCTCTCTCTCATCTAAATAAATATTACACTTGGAAACTTAAGTACCAGATGTTGAAAACACATTTGCTTTACGAAGCTGAAAAAAGGAAATAAGGTTGAAACTAAAGATTTAATAACATAAATATGTTATAAAATAAATTAGATTGATTTAAACTAAATATTACTAAATTGTATTTTATTAATTTATTTCATTATTTATTTTCTTAGATTTTTTTTTTTACAATTTTAACTTTTATTTAATTTTTTTTTTTTTTTTGTATGATATATCTTTTTTAATTTAGCTTCTCCTTTTCAAAGTTCACAAAATAAAGACTTCTTTATACATCTATGAAATAATGGTTAGCTGCTAATGTTTTGAAATGTAGTTATTATTTTAGTATTTAACAGAATTAGAATATTCCAAATGTTCATTTTTCTGTCTTCTTCTTTTTCACTTAATTTGAAATAATTTAACATTTCAAAATAAAGCATGTTTCAAATTATAGTATTATGATAAAAATCACACACACACTCACACACATACACACACACACTTGCACACACACAAACACACACACACAGATACACTCACAGGCACATGTACATACATACACACACATAGCATGCAAGAATATTAATTAATTATTTTTTTATCTTGATAAAAACTAGCATTAAACTCTGTTCAATCTACGTTTAGCTCTTATCTATAGCAATCTATTCTTTCTGCCATTAAAAGGGGGAGTAACTAAAAGAAAGAATGATTCACATTGGTATATATTCAGAAAAGGGAATCAATATGAATGTGTTCTGTGTATCCCTTTCTTAAAGGGTTAGTAATAAAAGTGAAGTGGAATGGTTTAACCAGGAATAAAAATCATATCCTGGCTTTGACTCACTCTAATCTTACAACTACTCCACATTCTTTCCTAGAGGAAATCATTTTTTTTTTTATTTTTGACAAATAACATTATTGGAGAAGATAGAATAAAGAATGATTTACTGGGTTTATAATATGATGAAAGGCAATTGCAAACATTTTATTTAGATGTGGTTATGTGTGGTAATGGTGGTGGTTACAATAATGGCATAAAATGGGAAAGGAGTAGTATGTATTTAACAAACTGTTTTAGTTTTTAAACAGTTTAATTTTCAGTAGAAAGGAGAAAAAGTTTAATATTAATAATAACAATATCTAATCAAGAAAATTAGATTTCGTTTAAGAAATTATAAATTATAAATTGTAAATTTGATATTATAAAGTAAATTTTTCCTGCCATCAGAAATATTTTGAAATGGTTGCCTTCAGCTTTTTAAGAGATGGGTCCTTCAATTCAAATTTAAAGATATTCAGATTCTCTTCAAATCTAGTCATCTATATTTTTAGCCAAAATCTTTACATTTCAAGTGAAAGAAGACACATTTCAAGTGAAAGAAGACACATAATGATAGATGTTAATCTAAAAACAAAAACACGAACAAGATCACTTCTATTTAAATAACAGGCAAACTTTACCCATGACAAAATGATTTGATAAGTAGGAATATAAAAATTTCAATTCAAGTCCTATTATAACAATTAAACAGTCCTTTTAATCCAATCATTTCAATTACATTTCCTATTTTTTAGCTAAAAATGTTTAGTTTTAATTTTAAGGACAAGATGATAAATTCTAAAAACAGTGAAATAATGGGTTACTTAGTTTTAACAAAACATTTTAACTGAACTAGAAGTTCTAAAAGTATTGTTTGCTAATTCAGACAAGACTGGATTATTTACCCCTTATGCTAATTTCTAATCATACCAAATTCAACTTATCTTTTCAGTACCAAATAGTATAGCGATGTAGATCAGCAGAATCAGATGTAGATTGTAGTGTTTGTTCTGGTTATTTACATTCTGAGTTCAAATCCAACTGGGACTCAACTTTGTCTTTTAACTTTCCTGAGGCAATAATATATAATACCATTCAAGTAGCGGGCCAATTTAATCCACTAGCTTGTATTCCCAAATTTGTGACAGTATACCTATGTAAGATGTAATTATCATTATAATGTAATTTTTAATGCCAATAAGGCATGTCTACAATGCTTCAATACTTCAATCTTTTATGTATTTTCATGACATCTTACTAGCAAAATCCATACATTTAAGGTCAGATAATTTTTTATATTAATTAGCTTTAGGTTCTGATCTATCTGTCATGTCATTTGTTCAAATAGCATAAGCCAAATATTCACAATACAACTTTACAACTGACTAAATATCACACTAACATACCTTTGTTGGGTATTCACTTTTTAAATTCCATGTTTTTGAAGTTCAAATTACAAATCCAATGTTTAATCAGTTCCTTGAATGTTTTTCACTTTTTAAACACAACTCTAATATTTCTAATATTCTAGCTCCATACTCAATATGAATTACCTAAAATCAATAACATAATCTAATACTTCTTTTGAACATTACCTTGAAAGATTTACATTTGGTAAACTACAACTGCACAAATAAAAATGAAGTGGGATCACAGTTAGGTTGACAGAGAAGAAGACTTTATATGTAGCAGTTGCACAGAAGTAGGTAGCAATATTAGCACCTATGAAATGTATTATTTTAATTTCTGGAAGGCTTCTTACAAGTAGTTGATAGCTTCTCTTCCTTAGGTGACTCAATTAGCAATAGAGATGGATGTTCCGAAAGCATAGAACCCTGAGTAAGAACTGGACGGAAAAATATCAAGAACTATTTCTGCTGTCAATAACAAGATTTTTTGTCTGAGTGAAAGGTAGATAGTATGATGGTTGTGTACAAAGCATAATGTTGCATGGTAGTAAAACCTAGTTGAGTGCAAAGTATGTGTAAAGACTGGAAAGAAATGAGGTGAGTATGCTTTGCTGGATGTATAATGATAGTGTGTAAGAACAACAGAGCATATATGAGCTGAGAGAAAAATTAGGTATAAGAAGAATTAGAGTTAGTGTGCAAGAGAAAAGACTGAGCTGGTCAGATGTGTTATATATGTGGATGATGATAGTTGGATAAAGTGCCATGTAATCCATATGAAAAGAACCCACAGAAGAGGAAGACCTAAAGAAACATAAAAAGAAGTGTTGAAAGCTGATCTATGGGACTGAGCCGCATGAAGGATGAAGATGAAGTCACGATGATTACTGCACATTAAATTTGTTATTGATCTCATAATTAGCTCACACATTGCTGTCAGAATTTCTGTACATAACTTTTATGCCTCTCACAAGCCACCTATCCACATTTAGTTTACTTATCCTCTAAAAGCATATATAGCATGATACCCTATCAAAGGTCATTATCAGTCACTTGCTTTTAGCTAAACACTTCTCTGTACCTATTTTACTAGGAAGGCACAAATCTGAACTGCAAGTCATCTAAACTATTTCTAATCATCTAAACTATTTCTAATCATGTGTGCTATAACTCTTTCTGTTTCATAACTTCCATGTATTTGATACCTTGTAGCAGTGAATAATGATACTGCTGTGTCAGTCATTGGGCATGACGCCTCCCTGTACTACCTGATTAACTAAGAAAGTTAAAATTAATTCAAGATTTTAATATTTATAAGAAGAAAAGTTTCAAATGGGGAAGAAACAAAAAAATTAAATGGAAATATCAATTTTAAATTTACACTCGAGGATAGACACTGCAACAATCTTGTGTGTGTGAGTGTGTGTTTGTCTATGTATGTGTGTATGTGTATGTGTATATATAAATATGTGTGTGTGTGTGTGTGTGTGTGTGTGTGTGTGTGTGTGTGTGTGTGTGTGTGTGTGTGTGTGTGTGTGTGTGTGTGTGTGTGCGCGCGCGTGTGTGTGTGTGTGCGCGCGCGTGTGTGTGTTTGTCTGTTGTCTGTATTAAGAAAAGAAAATAAATGTTAATAACTTTGATAAACTTCATTTGATAAACTATTGCAAACAAAGATGAAAAGACTCTTATATTCATTAGAAGAGAACCATGTATCAGAGAGAAAGGAGAACAAAAGAATGAAGAGATAAGAATCCAGATTAGAAAAATAAAGAACTTTAATTTAAGACCCTAATTTTTAGTTTCTCTTAAAAAGTTTTAACATTTGATATATGTTTGTTTAATATATTTTAATCTTTGATGTTCCAATTTATTTATTCTTACGAAGAAATATTTTAATAATCTGAAGTTAAATAAAGTGCCAATATTTATGACAAAATTCATAGAAGGCTGCATCTACCTAATTGATGAAGGAATCCCAACAAACACAGAATCAGTGATGGGATACAAACTCACAAATCTGTGGCTGAGAAAATAACATTGCACATTCAGTTATTGCAATTCCTTTAGTGTTCCAAACAGAGGTGAGCTATTATTGTTGTTGATCTTTTTGCTAAGCCTCAGGTCTGATATGGTTGAGCAGACCTATGATCAAAGGCATTTCAGTTGCGACCTTCTCGTCTTTTTTTATTCAGGCACAATGTGCTCAGGATCACACATTATATAATATCCCCTTTTCCTAGTTGGCAGGGTGTAGTTTGATAAATATTTGGCTATTATTTATAGCAGATCTAACAACCAAGTAGATACTTCCTTGTTGGCTTGAAAAATTAGTTATTTCTCACCATCAACACAAAATAACTATTATAAAAGACTCCTAAAATTTACTGCTCTCTTAAACACAACATGTATCTTAATATGAAATGACAGCTTCAGCATTGAGACTAATTTTGATGTTATATCTATGGCATACACATTACAAAATGTTTAGCAGATATATCCTTTAATCTTATGCATGGTAAAGAATAATTTCAATTTATTTATTTATTTATTCATTTATTTATTCATTTATTTATTAGTTTCATTTAAATATTTCTTGAAATTTTTTATCAACTTTATTAAATTCTTTTGTCAATGACTACAGGTAAACAAATTATTCAGAAATTCAATTAAAATTTTAGGAAAATATGATAGTAAAAACTTAAAATAAAACTTTCCAAAAAGGAATATTAAAAATTGGTGATAACCATTATTTATATCTAGTGTATACACACACACACATACACACACACACACACGCACACACACACACACACACACACACATGCACACATACATATATGAATGCATGTATATATATATATATATATATATATATATATATATATATATATAACTGTATATATATGTGTGTGTGTGTATGAAGAACTTTGTTTACACATATAACTTTACATATATACATATATATATTTATATATATATATATATATATATATATATATATATGTGTGAGTGTGTGTGTATTGCATGGTAAAGCAGCATGAGCAGTGACTACAGAGAATATGTGAAGGTTAGAGAGAAATAAAGCAAGCATGCTTTGATTGATGCAAAATGTTAATGTACAAAGTATGGATGAAATGAGAAAGAAACTGGAAAGAGGAAACAGAGAAGACTGTGATGATATGGACATGTGATGTGCATGGATAAAGATTGCTGGGTGAGGAAGTGCCAGGAAATCCAAGTGGAAGGCACAGTAGAAGAAGACCAAGAAAAACCTGAACAGAAGGATTGAGAGAGTATCTCCAATTGCCGAAGCTCACAGAGATGACAAAAGAACATGAGAAGTAGAGAGATGCTGTGCTGAAAAGGACCCATGCAACCTTTGCAAGCAAGCAAAAATGAAGATTCAACCATAACAAAAATGAACATAAGAATGAGATAGCATAGGAGGAAGAATGGGCATTGAATGATAATGAATGATAATGACATATATGCATAAATACAATATATATAAATAGATATATATGTATATATAATGCTTTATCATCATCATCATCATCCCCATGTAATATCTGTTTTTCCATTCTACCATATGTTACATGGGTCGTCAGACAGGCCAGGGATCGGGCTTACATAAATTCCTACAAACTATAGAGTATACTGGGTACAGTTTATCATTGCACCTGGTCTAAGGTGATTGCTAGGGCTATGTATTCCATGTTTGTCAGATTTTAAATGGCTGGATGTCCTTTATAACTTCAGTCACTTTACAAAATGTACAGGATATGTTTTATGGCACCAGTACTAGGGAAGTTAATGTTCCCTTGGCACAACTGAAAGGTCTTGTCAACACTTGGCAATTTTCTACAATTGGAGGGCCTGCTTACCTGCAACCACTTTACAGAGTCTATGACATTACTGAATGGTCCTTACAACCATATTGGCATAATTTCTACAGCTGTATCCCCTTTCTAAGGCTAACCACTTTACAGTTGCAGAGTACTGTTCACTGGCCTGGCAAGGGAGCTGCCATGTCAAGCAAGTCAACACCATCCTCGACTTGACAATAAGAATAGTATTGGACACACTGAAATCTTCACCTACAAAATGACTGCCTACCCTTTCTCATATAGCTCCTTCTCACATATGGTGTCAGGAGATCATCCGTAAAGCAGCACTGCTTACCAATTCCAAGTCTGACCGTCCCATCCATGAAGACCTGGATAATCTTCCCAACATGTGCTTGGAATCATACAAACCATCTGGGAATCAAAGAAAGAACCTTCTGGACAATAACGTTGATCTGAAGGAGGAGTAGCGAAGATCATGGAATGAGTCAAAGTTAGCCAAACAAGACCTTGTCTAGGACCTCACATCTAAACCAGGTGAGTTTGGCCTTCCTAGAAAGCAATGGGTGTCCCTTAATCAAATTCACACAACACATACCAAAACAGCCCATTATCTCCATCGATGGAAAATGAAAGACAGCCCAGAATGTGACTGAGGGGACCCTGACCAGACACTGCTGCATGTTGTTTGAGATTGTCCCCTCAGCCTGGAGGCAATCCATAATGCTGCAAATGATGGCTTAGTCTGGCTCACCAATCTCATCTCTCTCTCTCTCTCTCTCTCTCTCTCTAACCATTGTGCATATGTCATTTTATTGTGATATCAGCAGTAGGGAGATGGTCAGTCATTGATTTGACTGAAGAGTCTTCCCTGCCTTCGGGAGAAAGGAGGAGGCCTTGTCCCATGGCAACTATAAAGGGTGGCCAATATGAAGTCATGTATGTATGACAACAGGTAGGGTGGTGAATAAGAAAGGGTTATAAGCATGATGCCATGTGTGTTTGATATGTGTGATGGGGTTAAGCAGGGGAGGGTTGAGGGGTTGGATTAATGAGAATAGCTACTAAGCTATGACAAGTATGGTGGAATTCAAGAGGTTGAGAGGTGGTAGTATTGATCTTGGATACAGTGAGAGATCACAGATAGAGTTGAAGTACAGTGATGAAGAGAATAGTTACTAGAGAGCTATGACAAGTGTGGTAGTATTTAACACAATAAGAGTGGGTAATCTCAGATAGAGTGGGGGTTATAAAGTAATGATGAGAATAGTTGCTAAATAACACTGATGTGGCAGAAGAGTATGAACTCTCAGGGTTGGTCGTGTCACATCTGCACTGAAGAAGGAGGTAGTGCATATTTGGTAGAAATGAAGAGGCATTATTTTTGGATTGGCAGTATCGGTAGAGGGTCGGACGCCATGCTTTCCAGCATAGTTACGTCCCTTTACGATCTGAGTTCAAATCCCGCCGAGGTTGACTTTGCCTTTCATTCTTACGGGGTCGATAAAATAAAGTACCAGTAATGCACTGGGTAATTGCTGGCCGTGTGCCTAAAGTAGAAACAATTATTTTTTTATGGACAGGTCTTCTTCAGGACTGCATTACACCAGTCACCATGGTACTTTGTTATCTCCATCATGAAGTTCAGCTTTCTCAGGCAAACATTCATTACTTCATCCCATATCTTCCTATGTCTACCTCGCCCATAGATCCCACTCACTGAGATTTCTCTATCTTTCTTAATACAGCTGTCATCTTCCATATGCATCACATGTACATGCCAGCATTCTTCTTTCTTAAAGAATAGCTTAGATTCTTCTTATGCCAATTTTTTCTCTTAGCTCATTCATGCTATGTTGTTCATGCACACTAACAAATATATATGTGTGCTTGTGTGTAGGCTCAAGGCAGGCCTATTAACACAGACCATGCTCGCCACTCTTACCCACCTTTCAATAAACTGGTTAGAAGGCAGCACTTCCCTCGCCACTCTTACCCACCGTTCAATAAACTGGTTAGAAGGCAGCACTTCCCTCGCCACTCTTACCCACCTTTCAATAAACTGGTTAGAAGGCAGCACTTCCCTCGCCACTCTTACCCTCCTTCCAATAAACTGGTTAGAAGGCAGCACTTCCCTCGCCACTCCTACCCACCTTTCAATAAACTGGTTAGAAGGCAGCATTTCCCTCGCCACTCCTACCCACCTTTCAATAAACTGGTTAGAAGGCAGCACTTCCCTCGCCACTCTTACCCACCTTTCAATAAACTGGTTAGAAGGCAGCACTTCCCTCGCCACTCCTACCCACCTTTCAATAAACTGGTTAGAAGGCAGCACTTCCCTCGCCACTCTTACCCTCCTTTCAATAAACTGGTTAGAAGGCAGTACATCCTCGCCACTCTTACCCACCTTTCAATAAACTGGTTAGAAGGCAGCACTTCCCTCGCCACTCCTACCCACCTTTCAATAAACTGGTTAGAAGGCAGCACTTCCCTCGCCACTCTTACCCTCCTTTCAATAAACTGGTTAGAAGGCAGCACTTCCCTCGCCACTCCTACCCACCTTTCAATAAACTGGTTAGAAGGCAGCACTTCCCTCGCCACTCCTACCCACCTTTCAATAAACTGGTTAGAAGGCAGCACTTCCCTCGCCACTCCTACCCACCTTTCAATAAACTGGTTAGAAGGCAGCACTTCCCTCGCCACTCTTACCCACCTTTCAATAAACTGGTTAGAAGGCAGCACATGCTCGCCACTCTTACCCACCTTTCAATAAACTGGTTAGAAGGCAGCACTTCCCTCGCCACTCTTACCCACCTTTCAATAAACTGGTTAGAAGGCAGCACTTCCCTCGCCACTCCTACCCACCTTTCAATAAACTGGTTAGAAGGCAGCACTTCCCTCGTCACTCTTACCCTCCTTTCAATAAACTGGTTAGAAGGCAGCACTTCCCTCGCCACTCCTACCCACCTTTCAATAAACTGGTTAGAAGGCAGCACTTCCCTTGCCACTCTTACCCACCTTTCAATAAACTGGTTAGAAGGCAGCACTTCCCTCGCCACTCCTACCCACCTTTCAATAAACTGGTTAGAAGGCAGCACTTCCCTCGCCACTCTTACCCTCCTTCAATAAACTGGTTAGAAGGCAGCACTACCCTTGCCACTCTTACCCTCCTTTCAATAAACTGGTTAGAAGGCAGCACTTCCCTCGCCACTCTTACCCACCTTTCAATAAACTGGTTAGAAGGCAGCACTTCCCTCGCCACTCCTACCCACCTTTCAATAAACTGGTTAGAAAAGCACTTCCCTCGCCACTCTTACCCTCCTTTCAATAAACTGGTTAGAAGGCAGCACTACCCTTGCTACTCTTACCCTCCTTTCAATAAACTGGTTAGAAGGCAGCACTTCCCTCGCCACTCTTACCCACCTTTCAATAAACTGGTTAGAAGGCAGCACTACCCTTGCCACTCTTACCCTCCTTTCAATAAACTGGTTAGAAGGCAGCACTTCCCTCGCCACTCCTACCCACCTTTCAATAAACTGGTTAGAAGGCAGCACTTCCCTTGCCACTCTTACCCACCTTTCAATAAACTGGTTAGAAGGCAGCACTTCCCTTGCCACTCTTACCCACCTTTCAATAAACTGGTTAGAAGGCAGCACTTCCCCCGCCACTCTTACCCACCTTTCAATAAACTGGTTAGAAGGCAGCACTTCCCTTGCCACTCTTACCCACCTTTCAATAAACTGGTTAGAAGGCAGCACTTCCCTTGCCACTCTTACCCACCTTTCAATAAACTGGTTAGAAGGGAGCACTTCCCCCGCCACTCTTACCCACCTTTCAATAAACTGGTTAGAAGGCAGCACTTCCCTCGCCACTCTTACCCTCCTTTCAATAAACTGGTTAGAAGGCAGCACTTCCCTCGCCACTCTTACCCTCCTTTCAATAAACTGGTTAGAAGGCAGCACTTCCCTCGCCACTCTTACCCACCTTTCAATAAACTGGTTAGAAGGGAGCACTTCCCCCGCCACTCTTACCCACCTTTCAATAAACTGGTTAGAAGGCAGCACTTCCCTCGCCACTCTTACCCTCCTTTCAATAAACTGGTTAGAAGGCAGCACTTCCCTCGCCACTCTTACCCTCCTTTCAATAAACTGGTTAGAAGGCAGCACTTCCCTCGCCACTCTTACCCACCTTTCAATAAACTGGTTAGAAGGCAGCACTTCCCTCGCCACTCTTCAAATGAAACCTGAAAAAGTTAATCAGGGCTTCGCTGAAGAGGAAAGTGGCTGCCTTCAACCCTTTCAAACACGTCCACCACATGACCTCTTTCACCATGGCAGATATAAACTGCCAGTCCATCTCCTCTAATGGAAGATGGTGGGGCAATCTTAACAATGGACTCAGTTGATTGTCGGATCCATCCTACATGTGACAGCAGGTGCTCGACATAAACCCACAGGTCAGCAATACTCGGACACTCAATGAGTTCATGCAGGACAGTTTCATCACCATGCGCACACCTTGAACAGGCCTGGCTGATGGCATTTCTATGCCCCTAGAGTTTATCTCGAACTGGCAAAGCTCCTCAGTAGCACTGCCAGGCCAGGAATTTCTGAAAGTTGTCCATAAGACCTCACCCGAAAGTTCTCTAAGAAAAAAGTTGATTTTTGTCAAAGCCCAGAGTCGCCCCAAGGACATCGTTTTTTTTTTTTAGTGACGGGGGGGGGGTTGCCACTAACCCTCTACAGAACGCTAGGGTGGACTTTCACTACCACTCATAATACCCAATTGATAATAATGATGATAATAGTAATAGTAATAATAAAGACATTAGTAATAATAATGATTTCTTTATTAACCACAAGGGTTTACATAAAGTAGACATTAAGGACAGTGCAGGACAATACAGGACGGTACAAATGGGCATTTCTGCGTGTAAAAAACAAAAACAGAGGATGTAACAAAAAAATAACAATGAAAAATTCCCCAATAGGGGGAGACTTCGGAGGGACATTTGTGGAGAAAGCCCAGTAAAGGGCCACAGTGACCCTGACCACCAAGGCAAGTGCCCTCTCCCAGTTTTCCACCTTTAATTTACAGACACATACTCAGAGTAGGCCCATTCACTCGAGCCATTCTTGCTTCTCTCACCCATCTTTCAACAAAAAGCTGGGAAGAGAGCACTTCCCTCTCTACCCTGATTTTCCTTTTCAAATGAAATTTGAAAAAGTTAATCAGGGTATCACCGAAGAGGTAAGTGCTCGTCTTCAGCCCTTTCAAACGTGTCCACCATACTATCTCTTTCGCCATGGCCCCTAGACACATAAAAACTGCCTGCCCGTTTTGGCCAGACAAAGACTGAATTGTGGATTTGTTGCCACGTCATGCCTCTGCCACCCGGGCCCATTGCACGGCTTTCGTCCCCTCATGTTTCAGAGCACGCACTCTAGCTCTGACAACGCAGCCTTCGTGTTTTGCGTCGAAGAATAATAATGCTTTTTTTTATTAACCACAAGGGTTGACACAAAGTATAACATTAAGGACAACACAGGACAATACAGATAGGCATTTCTGTGTGTAAAAAAAACAAAAACAGTGTGTGACAAAAGGAAACAAAGAAAAATTTCTAATAAGGGGAAAACCTCCGAGAGTTGATCATGGAGAAAGCCCACAAGAAAAGCCACGGTTACCCTGACCGCTAGGGCAAATGCCCTCTTCCAGTTTTCCTCCTACAATGCTACAGGCACACACTCAGGGTAGACCCATTTACACGGGCCATTCTTGCCTCTCTCACCCACCTTTCAACAAACTGGCTGGAGGTCAGCACTTCCCTCTCCACCCTGATTTTCCTCTTCAGGTGAAACCTGAAAAAGTTAATGAGGGTGTCACCGAAGAGGAAAGTACCGGTCCTCAACCCTTTCAGAAGTGTCCACCATACAATCTCTTTTACCATGCCACCAGGCAGATAAAAACTGTCTGCCCTTCTCGGTTAAAAGAAGGTGGCGGGGCTCCTCGGTAGCACTGCCAGGCCAGGGATTTCTGGAAGTTGTCCATGAGCCCCGAGCCGAAAGTTCTCCTGAAGAGATATGCTAGTTGGTTTTTGTCGACGCCTAGAGTCTCCCCAAGGACGTCGTTGCTCTTTCCTTCCACTAATCCTCTATAGAAAGCCAAGGTAGAGTTTCCAGCGATTGTATTGCTCGACTGGTCGAGGGCTGTAAGCGCCTGAAGACATTCTAGTCTCCAAGCGCTTCTTCTCAGTCTTCGCTTGACCCAGGACTGCAGCTCCGCCAAGGAGACAAGCTGGGGAAACATGTGTCTAGCAAAGGGCGACCACACCTGATCACCGTCGAGGAAGAGGTGGAGATGCTGTAGCCTGAGCGCATGTCTGCGCATCATCAGCCACGGCATGCCCAGCCCTCCGCCTGACCATCGAAGCACGTGCCTCCCACAAAAAGCGAAAGAGCAAATTCTCCAATGCAGTCAGGCGAGGCTTAGGACAAGGCACGACGGTCAGGCGGTAGTAGATGACGGACACGATGTACGCATTCACCACCTCTATTCGACCTTTCAGGGATCGCTTCTTCTCGGCCTATTTCTGGGTGAGAGAAAACACCTTGCTCGTGACCTCCTCCCAGTTTTTGTCTGTCTGGAGGTCCGGACCGAACCAGACCCTAGCAATTTAACCGGTTCGGCGTCCAGCGCCCTACGACGCTGTTGGGCAGCATGGACCTGCCTCTCCAGGTGCCGAGTTACAAGCCTACTGATTTTTCCTGGTTGATCATTGCTCCTGTCACTACCTCGTATTTTCTTAGTGTGGTACCGATTGCCTCGATGTGTTTGGTGTTTGACACCACTACGGTGATGTCGTCTGCATAAGCTGACACTGTTCTTCCGCATCCTAGTTCACGTGGGATCCCCCTCAATGTCTCCAGTTTGTGCAGTAATGGCTCAAGAGTCAATACGTACAACAAAGATGAGAGAGGACATCCCTGGCAGATCGAGCGCATGATGTTGAACGGTTCCAAAAGGTGACCGTTCACTCTCACCACAGAGCAGATGTCGCTGTGCATGGCAGAAATCCAGCCTCTGAAGACAGGCCCAAATCCAGCTGCTCTTAGCACTGTGCCAGATAACGATGGTCAACCCTATCGAAAGCTTTCGACTGATCTAAATTGATCAAAGACCCACCCATTCCCGGTTACCTAGCTACCCTCTCTACGATGTATCGCATAAGGTGGAGGTTGTCATGGATGGATCTGTCTGGAATGGCACATATTTGCGCCTCTCCCACCAGACGACCAACGGCAAGCGCCAACCTCTTTGCTAGCACCTTAACCAAGATCTTGAAGTCTGTGTTTAGCAGAGTTATGGGCTTGAAATTTTCTATGTTATCCCCCTTGTTCAGATCCTTTCTCAGCAGCGCCACCGCTCCTCGGCTCACAGAGCTGGGAATTCTCCCGTTCTGTTGCCAGTTGCAGTAGATGTCTGCCAAGAGGTCTTCCAACAAGTCTGGCATATGTATGAAAAATTCGTAGGGCACACCATCCAATCCAGGCGATTTATCCATTGTGCAGCTAGTCATTGCCTCCCGTACTTCAGCAGCTGTTATCGGCCTTTCACAACACTCCGCCTCAGTGGCCGAGAGCGCAGCAGTTCATCGAGATAGGCACTGAAGTCCATTCCACATTGCAGCTCGCCATTGCCCCCGAACAGCTGAGCAAAGTGCTGTTGAAAAGTTGCACACATCTGCCCGGGATTGAATATGTGCCCGTCGGGGTTCGCCAAAGTCCAGATCATGGGTTTGTTGCCATGACGCGCCTCCGCCACCCGGGCCCATTGAACGGCTTTTGTCCCCTCGTGTCTGACTGCACGCACCCTAGTTCTGACAATGCAACCATCGTGCTTAGCGTTGAAAAATTGGTCGAAAGCCAATTTCGCCACAAGCACGTCGGTCGCGATGCCTTTACTAAGCGCCTCGCCTAATTTCTTAACTAGATTTGCTTCTGCTCTATTTTTCTCTGTTACTAGTGCTTTACTAAACCTAATGGATTCTATTCTAATCGCTCTTTTCAGGGCAAACCACCATTCGTTGTTGACAATGGCCCTTGTCAACGGCCGCTTAACTAATTCGCTAATCCAGTCTCAGTATGCTTTGCGCGCTGTTAACGACGCGTTTAGTTTCCAGTAGCCGAGTCCCTGTCTATAATAATAATAATAGTAGTAGTAATAATAATAACAATAATGCTAATAATGAATAACGGCCTTCACATTTTGTTTGTTCTCTTTTGTTTTGTTTTTTGTAGATCTTATTTGTAGTGTTGTCTTATTTTTTATTCTTTCCACAGAATCTAGTATATGGTTAAAACAAGTGAATATGCCAGGACCCTAATCACATCTACAATCCACTTCTATTTCATACCAAATTAAGTACCATGGCCTCAGCTTCTGTTATAGACACTTGTTCATTTTTTTTAGGCGAGGAAGGGGTTCGTTTCTTATTTGTTGTTTTATTATGTTTTGTATTACTATTATTTCTTCATTTCTTTCCTCTTTTGTTTTATAATTACTCAACCTTTAGGCCTGTTAACTGAAGAGATGAATTTATTATATCCACCCCTTTCCCCTTTCTCTTTCACACACAATTTTTTTTCTTTATTGCTTATACAAACACACACATATATATACACACAAACACACACACACACACACACATATATATATATATATATATATATATATATATATATATATATATATATATATATATATATATATATATATATATATATATATATGAATATATATATATATACATATATATATATATATATGAATATATATATATATACATATATATATATATATATAATCATCATCATTTTACGTCCGCTTTTCCCTACTTATATATGTACATATATATATATATATATATATATATATCATCATCATCATCATCATCACCGTTTTACGTCCGTTCTTCCATGCTAGCATGGGTTAGACGGGTTGTCCTAGTGTGGGCAGTGTCTGGTCGGCTGACCATGCCTTGCTCATACAGGAACTGATTTTGACTTGATCTCTACAGCTGGATGCCCTTCCTAACACCAACCTCATTTACAGTGAGTGCTGGGTGCTTTTTTCCATGGCTCCTACACGTCCACTTTACAGTGTGGGCAGGGTGCTTTTTTGCCATGGCACCTCCATGACCACTTTGCAGTGGGAGGGTGTGGGGCATATTGTCTATATGCTTCAGCTTGTACCCATATATATATATATATATATATATATATATATAAACATATATATATATATATAAACATATATATATATATATATATATATGTATATATATATATATATATATATATATATATATACATATATATATATATGTATATATATATACACACACATATATACATATATATATACATATATATATACAGTATATATATATATATATTTATACACACCTATGTATCTATCTTTATATGTATATGTGTGTCTATGTGTACATCATTCATTGGTTTCTTACAAGCACTTTTCTCTCTATATCATTGGAATAAATCAAGAAAATAGAAAGGAGTAAAATTTGAAAAAAATATGAAAAAAAAATATGAAAAATATAATTCTATGAAATTCAAAACACACACAATGTTACACAGACACATATATTATATAGGTTTATATATATTTATATTACATTACCTTCATCATTTAACATCCACTTTCTTTTACTATATATAAATATATATGTGTGTGTATTGTCGGGGAGAAGTGTGTCCGTAATGCTAATGGTGTACTTGCTATCACTGATACTGATAAGAAGGAAGCTTGGAAGTGTCACTACGAGAGACTACTAAATGAGGAGAATAAATGGGAAAACATAGTCTGCCCCAAACTGATCCAATAGAAGGACCAGCAGCGCAAACTAAAGGTAGTATAATAAGTAAGGCAATCAAAGATATGAAGACAGGCAAGGCAGCTGGGCCTTCAGAGATAGTTGCTGAGATGTTGAAAGCATCTGGAATGGTGGGACATACTATGGTCACCTGGATAGTAAACCAAGTAATACAGAATGGGGTCATACCAAATGACTAGCGTAGCAGCAGCATCATTAACTGCTACAAGGATAAAGGAGATGCTCTAGATAGAGGAAACTATAGAGGCATTAAGTTAGTTAACCAGGTCATGAAGGTCACAGAAAGAGTTATAGCACAACTAATCAGAGATCGAATTGATCTAGATGAAATGCAGTTTGGGTTTGTGTCAGGTAAAAGTACCACAGACGCTCTTTTCCTTGTACGACAACTACAGGAGAAGTACCTAGCTAAAAGTAAACCCCTCTACTTAGGCTTTTGTAGACCTGGAGAAAGCCTTTGACAGAGTCCCCTGCTCCATTATCTGGTGGGCTCTTAGAAAACTAGGTGTAGATGAATGGCTTGTGGGAGCTATACAAGCCATGTATAAAGAAACAGTCAGTAAGGTTAGAATTAACAATGAATATAGTGAAGAAATTAGTGTAAAAGTCGGTGTTCATCAAGGCTCTGTCCTTAGCCCCCTCCTATTTATTATTGCCCTTCAGGCTATAACAGAGGAATGTAAGACCAGCTGCCCATGGGAACTTCTATACGCAGATGATCTAACTCTCATAGCTGAATCTATGGCTGAACTAGAGAAGAAATTCCAAACATGGAAGCATGGCCTAGAATCAAAAGGCCTTAAAGTTAACTTGTCTAAGACTAAAATTTTAGTATGTAGAAAGGAAAATAGGGCACAGGTTCTCTCTGAGAAATGGCCATGCTCAATGTGTAGGAAAGGAGTAGGTAGAAATTTCATTTTATGTCCCAAATGTAAACTATGTGTACATAAAAGATGTAGTGGGGTCACAGGTAAGCTATCTAAGAACATAGATTTTATATGTGGCCGATGCTCAGGTGCAATAAGTAGCAAGTACCCACAGGATACTAGCTCCTTCTATTGCCCAGATGGTTCTATAGAAATAGTGGACACTTTCCGTTACCTGAGTGACAAAATCAGCAGTGGTGGAGGGTGCTCTGAAAGTACAGTAGCCAGAATCAGAACGGGATGGAAAAAGTTCAGAGAGCTTATACCACTGTTGGCCACAAAAGGTTTCTCTCTAAAAATGAAAGGCAGATTGTATGATGCCTGTGTTCAAACAGCAATGTTACATGGCAGTGAGACATGGGCATTGTGTGCAGAGGACCTGTGCAGACTGGAAAGGAACGAAGCATGCATGCTCTGTTGGATGTGTAATAGTAATATACGTGAACGGCAAAACATAAATGAACTAAGTGAGAAATTAGGAATAAGAAGGATCAGATGCTGTTTACTTGAGAGAAGACTGCGTTGGTATGGTCACGTGATGCACATAAAAGACGACAGCTGTATAAAAAAGTGCAGGGCGATGAAAATTGATGGAAATTACGGAATAGGTAGACCCAGAAAAACCTAGGACGATTTGATAAATTCCGACCTTACACACTTACACCTCTCCAAGATAATGTCACTGGACCGAGATCTTTGGCACCACGCAGTAATACAGAAGAGCCGCCTTGCCTATATACAAAGCGAAACCTACAGTAAGTATGCACCCCATCCCACTACCCCTACTCCACCCTCCCACGCCCACCAACACCATCCTTTCTCTGTAAAGTTGGTACCACAACATCCAGTCCAAATTAATGAGATAATGAGATCGAGATCGAGATCGTGTAGGTGTCACGAGAAAAAAACACACAGTCCATGCTGTAATGTGGCCGTGTAGGTAACATGGTAAAAAGTTCCCAGTCCACACTGTAAATGTGGTTGGTGTTAGGAAGGGCATCCAGCCGTAGAAAACCTGCCAGATAGTCCTATATGAGCGAGACAACCAATCTTGCCTCAAATTGGGACAACTCTCGTCTAACCTATGCTAGTGTGGAAGATAAACGTTAAACGATGATGATGCTGATGATGATGTGTGTGTATATATATATATATTATATATATATATATATATATATATTTATGTAAGACAATTATTCCATTTACCAGAGGTTTCACAAAGACAGAGATGACTGATATCACTCATCAGAATGAAAATTTTCCTTTACCCTTCCTACAGAAATACTTCATATATATATATACACACAAACACAAAGCAAAATAAAGGAATGATTAGCTATTAAATAAGACATAACCAAGAACATATTGAAAAGAAAAGCAAATATATAAAAAATGGCACTTTTCACCCTTTACCCCATCATCACTACCTTATGAGGAAATCAATGATGGTGATGATGGTGGTGGTGGTGGTGGTGGTGGTAATAATGGTTTCTCAATTAGATGCAAGGCCAGCAATTCTGGAGGTATGGGAAAGTTAATCAAATTCACCTGGGACCTGACTGGTACATTATTTTCTCAGTGTATTACTGGTACTTTATTTTATCGACCCTGTAAGGATGAAAGGCAAAGTTAACCTCAGCGGGATGATCTGAGTTCAAATCCCGCCGAGGTTAACTTTACCTTTCATACTTACAGGGTCGATAAAATAAAGTACCAGTAATACACTGGGATAATAATTGCTGGCCTTGTGCTAAAAGTAGAAACAATTATTTTATTGACCTCCACCAAAAACCAACCCTGCTAAAAAAAAGATGAAATTCAAAGTTAACCTAAGTGGGATTTTAACTCAGGACATAAAGGGCCATAACTAAAAACAAAATTAATAACGATGATGAAGATGATGACGAATGGATGATTTTAATATAAACACAAGGTCGGAAATTTGATGGAATAAACTAGTCGATTAAATCAACCCCAGTAGTCAACTGGTACTATAATTACCAACTGGGGTTGATTTCTGGACTTGTACTATAATTTATACACTCTGGAAGAATGAAAGTGTAAAGCACCCTAAGCAAGATTTTAACTCAGAATATAAAGGACCTTAACTAAAAAGATCTTCTAGGAATGAGAATGCATGGTCAATTTAAAAGAAATACACAGGATACCACAGATAAAACAAAATTGTGGACATGGCTTAAGCAAGGCTATTTGAAGTGTACCATTGAAAGCCTTATGATTGCAGCACAAGACCAAGCTCCGGTTACCAATTCGGTGAAGTATAACATCTACAAAACTTCTGAAGCCCTGAAATGCAGACTCTGTGAAAAGAATGTGGAAAATGTAACCCAATTGGTAAGTCAATGTGAGTTTTGTGCAAAACATATACAATTGCTGCTATTATAAATCTGTTTGTACTTTCATTGGCTTTTATATCGCAAATACCAATACCAAGTAATATAGAATTGATATGAGAATGTGTCTAGTAATGTAATGCAGGAGAATGGGAAAGCAATGATATTCTGGGATTGTGATCAGATTGATAGAATAATTGAGTATCTGACATTGTTGTATTGAAGCAGACATTGCTGTATTGAACAAGAAGGAAATATACTGACAGGCCATACTAAAGGACATGAATACTGTGAGTAAAGAGGTTAAAAAAGTCACCAAGTACTTCAAATTGAAAGTGGAGATGGCAAGAAATTTTGGAATGTTGGAAGGTAATGTGAAAGTGATACCAGTTGTGATCAGAGCATTAGCATCAATTCCGTTGAAACTTCAAGGCTGCTTGAAGTAGTTGGGAATACAATGCAAGATGAGTGTCATACAAAAATCAGCCTTGCTAGGCACTGCACACATTTTAAGGAAAGTATTATCTGTCTTAGGTCCTTCTTGTGACTTGATAGATGACTAAATACTCCGGTGCATTTTCCATCTACACTACGGGACAAAGTAATAATTGTTTCTACTTTAGGCACAAGGCCAGCAAATTACCCAGTACATTACTGGTACTTTATTTTATCGACCCCCGTAAGGATGAAAGGCAAAGTTAACCTCGGAGAGATTTGAACTCAGACTGTAAATGGACGTAACTATGCTGGAAAGTATGGCGTCTAACCCCATATTAATAATGGTTTCTGAATATTAATAATGGTTTCTGATTTAGGCAGAAGGTCAGCAATTTTAGAACGGAGAAAGTCAATTAAATCAACCCTAGTGCATGATTAGCCCTTTGTTTTATCGACCCCATAAGGATGAAAGGCAAAGCTAACTCAGAACGTAAAGGGTCGTAACTCTATGTCAAAAAGCATGTTGTCCGATGCTCTAACCAATACTGCCAATCTACATAATAATAAAGTAGATGATAATAATAATTGTTGAGTTTGAGGGAGGGCTAACAAGAGAAATTCTGCCACATTCCTACACCCCCAAAATAAACAAACAGCTACTTGTCCAACATAGTTTTACTAAAGTAAAGGAAATAATAAGCTTGTTGCTAATTTCCGAAAGGCTGTCTTGTCATTCAGTGTTGTCAATAATTGTTTCTTCTTTAGGCACAAGGCCAGCAATTACCCAGTGCATTACTGGTACTTTATTTTATCGACCCCGTAAGGATGAAAGGCAAAGTCAACCTCGGCGGGATTTGAACTCAAATCATAAAGGGACGTAACTATGCTGGTATAAGACAATGGTCATTTCATCACTCATAATTATTTTAGAACTCTTCCTCCTGTTCCTGCTCCTGCTGCTCAGGAGCTTTGCCAGTTTGAGATTAACTCTACAGGCATAGAAGTGCCATTAGCTAGACTTGTCTGAGATGCACACAGGGTGACAAAACTGTCCTGAACACTCATCAAATGTTTGGGCATTGCTGGCTTGTGGGTTTATGTCAAACACCTACTGTCATGTGTAGGATAGATCCAGCTATCAGTTGTGTCCAATGTGAAGATTTCCCTGCCACCTTCCTTTAACTGGGAAGGACAAGCAGTTTTTATCTGCCTGGTGGCCAAGACAAAAGAGGTTATGTGGTGGATACATTTGAAAGGGCTGAAGATGAGCACTTACCTCTTCAACAAAGCCCTGATTAACTTTTTCAAATTTCATTTGAAAAGAAAAATCAGGGTAGAGAAGGAAGTACTCCCTTCCCAGCAATTTGTTGAAAGATGGGTGGGAGAGGTGAGCATGGCCTCAGTGAATGGACCTGCTCTGAGTATGTGCCTGTAGACTGGATGTGGAAAACTGCAAGAGGGCATTTTGTGGGCTTTCTCCATGACTGACCCTCAGAAGTCTTCTACTATTGGGGAATTTTCCTTTGATTGAATTTCTTTGTTACATCCTTCGTTTTTTTTTGTTATTTTTTGTTTTTTTGTTTATATACATGCAGAAACCCATATCTGTTCCATCCTGTACCATCATGTGCTGTCCTTAATGTATTTTTTTGTAAACTCTTTTGTGGTCATTAAAGAAAACATTATTATTATTGTTATTATTATTATTATTTAATTTTATAAATAGAAAACCCCACACTGTATCGTCCTGTACTGTCTTTAATGTTTCCTTAATGTGAGCCCTTTGTGGCTAATAAAAAAATTATCATTATTTTCATTATTGTTGTTGTTATTGCTTCCCTTCTTCTTTTTATTTTTTTAAATTCTTTAAATAATTTACAGCCCAAATCGAAATAAATTTTGTGCTCTTGTTAAAATCAACAACTTGTCAAAAAATTCAGAACAATAGAATTTTGTGATAAATTTTAAAACTTAAAAATTCCAAGCTATATTTATATAAGAATATATATGTGTGTGTGCATGGAAAAATAAGGTTATGCCCATGATTGCTGTTATGTGTGCAGTTATATGTGCATTATATGTGATTACGGGGTCGATAAAATAAAGTACCAGTAATGCACTGGTGAATTGCTGGCCTTGTGCCTAAAGTAGAAACAATTATATGTGATAAAGAGACAATCATACACAAGGGTAGATAAAACAAGCAGACAGATAAACAGGTAGATAGATAGATATCTTTCTTTATTTGCCACAGGGGCATACAAAAATGGGACATTACAAGACGTGGCGGCAGGGTTTTACAGATAGAAAGATAGATAGGCAGGCAGATAGACAAATAGACAGACATGCAGACAGGCAGGCAGACAAATAGATAGATAGATAGATAGATAGATAGATATGTTTCTTTTTATTTGCCACCAGGGCATCAAAAAGTGGGACAAGTACAATGGGGGGAGTTTACATAACAAGGCGTCCTCAATAAGGAGGAGGCAATAACAAAATATAAAAATAAAATAAAATATAACAAAATAAAATTTATAACAAAATCCTCAATAGAGAGGAGGCGCCTTGGGGGGTCTCACACACCCCCGAAAAAAAGTGTGCAACCCTTCTCCTCGGGAGCACAGAGAGGGGGTGCTCCCTTGGTCTTTCATCTTCCTCACCTATAGTCTGATGTAGAGTGAAGGCCCATTCACACGGGCCATTCTCGCCACTTTCACCCATCTTTCATAAAAACAGCTGGGGTGCAGCACCTCTCTCTCTCCATCCTGATCCTTCTTCCGAAATGATATCGGAAGATATGGGCCAGTTGTTGACCAGAGAGAAAGGTGTCTGACCTCAGTCCTTTCAGACGCGTCCACCATACAACCTCTTTCGCCATGGCTATTACGCACAGAAACACCGCCTCTCCTTTGTTTTTGAAGAGGGGAGGCGGCTTGATCATTACAATAGACTCGCTGGTCAACTGGATCGGTCCCACCCTTGACAGCATTTGTTCGACGTAGCCCCACAGATCGGCAATGCCCGAGCAGTGTACCAATGCGTGTGCAACGGTTTCCTCATCGCACACGCATCTGGAACAGATCTTTTTCGAGGAGTCCCTACTCGGGCGCCCGTGTCTGTAGAGCCTTTCTCGAACGGGCAGAGCCCTTCTGTAGCACTGCCAGGCCAGGGACCTCTGGAAGTTATCCATGGGTCCCGGGCTGAATGTCCTACCGAACAGGTTGGCCAGTTCGTCTTCCTCCATGCCTAGGGCCTCTCCAAGGGCGTCGTCGCACCTGCTAACCACCAGCCCTCTATAGAATGATGAGGTGGATTCTCCACTGACAGCCGGGTCCGCCTGCCAGAGAGCCGTGAGCGCCTGGGCACACTCGATAGATAGATAGATAGATAGATAGACAGACAGCTAGACGAATGGACATGTTACATAGGTTAGACAGATTTTCTCCAGTATATGATCTTTCTATTTGTTTCTTTCCTTAAACATCTCTATTGTAAGGTACAGTATCCTGAGATCAGTTTCTTCCACCTCTCCCAAGGTCTTTCTTTGCACTCCTCTTCCCTGTCTTCCTTCCACTAGAAACTTCTGGCACTTCTTCACCCTACAGTCATTATCCATGAACATTATGTAACCATTGTGCCTAAAGTAGAAACAATTATGTAACCATTCCAATGCAATCTTCTTTCCTGCACAACATATGATTCCTTTTATACCCAATTTTTCTATCAACTAAGATAATTAATGCCTGCAATACCTAACCACCTGAAACTGCCCCTGGTTCTGATATAAAACTGCTTGTTTTAAAGTGTTCATACTTATATTAAAACCTTCCATCATAATTTTATTTAAAATATTTTTCCAAATGTCAACTCAATAATTGTTTCTACTTTAGGCACAAGGCCAGCAATTACCCAGTGCATTACCGGTACTTTATTTTATCGACCCCCGTAAGGATGAAAGGCAAAGTTAACCTCGGCAGGATTTGAACTCAGATGTCAACTTAATAATGATTTCTACTTTAGTCACAAAACCACCAATTTTAAGGGGAGGGGAAAGTCGATCAAATGGACCCCAGTGCATTACTGGTACTTTATTTTACCAGCCCTATAAGGATGAAAGGCAAAGCTAACCTCACCAGGATTTGAACTCAGAACGTAAAGGGATGTAACTCCATGCTGCAAAACATGGTGTCTGACGTTCTACCAATACTGCCAATTCAGTACCCTAAACATCTACTTAATAATAAGGAAATAAGCTATATTTTTTAATTCCATCAAAATTTTGATTATTTTAAAAATTAATTGATACACATTGACAGTGTCTTTCATTAAAATATTGTAACATAAGGGTTAATGTTAATTTGTAACAAAAGAGAATTGGAATGACATCCATGGAATTAGAATTTGAATGAAAGTGTATGACATCCAATAGCAACATAAGTGAAGTGATTTGGCTTTAACAAGAATTAAAATGTTGTAAGTTCAGCTATTTGGAATATTACAAATGGAAGATTTCAAATAGATGAAAAAAATGAACCTATATAATATTTAACTCTAAATTCATTTTAATAATAATAATGTTGAAATTATTGTGTACAGTCCTCAGGTGCACTACAAATCATCAAAGGTGCATGTATAGTACATAGAATAATTGTTTCTATGTTAGGCACAAGGCCAGCAATTACCCAGTGTATTACTGGTACTTTATTTTATCGACCCCGTAAGGATGAAAGGCAAAGTTAACCTCGGCGCGATTTGAACTCAGAATGGCAAGGGCTATAACTCTATACGCCAAAGCATGACATCCGACACTCTACCAATACTGCCAATCCACTGCCTATAGTACATAGA
>OZ024743.1:146782345-146804845 GCA_964016885.1 Eledone cirrhosa | reverse complement strand
AAGTATTCTTTCTCTGCTGAAGATCTAAAAGAACTGTTAGTAGTGAGATCGTTTTCATCTTTCTCTAACCACAGCAGTAAGCCTAAAATTATATATTTATTAAAAGAAAATGTATAGCTTACATGTCAAAGAATACAAATTGTTGAAACTTTTTCCCAATCAGTTAAACACCCTCTTCATTGAACCACTTTCTGTGATTACATGGGCAAATGGGAAATGTAACTAATTCATTCTTAGAATGATTTGAACATGGTGCCTTGTAGTATAAAATAATTGTTTCTACTTTAGGCACAAGGCCAGCAATTACCCAGTGCATTACTGGTACTTTATTTTATCGACCCCCGTAAGGATGAAAGGCAAAGTCAACCTCGGCGGGATTTGAACTCAGATCATAAAGGGACGTAGTATAAAATAATGTAGCAGTAAAGGTTATTCAAGTTCTCAATAGCTTCTCCCTCAATTATCAACAATATAATATATATACTTTTTTAAATTAATAAAAGTTACCCTCAATTAAATATTTTGACTAGATTTTTTTTATATTAATTTAAATTTTAATTGCTAAATTCACTTTTTAATAAAAAATGAAAAAAAAAAAGAATTTTGTTTTTAAAGTGTTAAAAGGGAAAAAGAAACAAAAGATGATGATGATGAAATTAATTTAAATTAAATTGTAAAATCAAAGCATGAAATCAATGTCACACCTTTTAAATACAATCATGTGTGTATGCATATATTTTAACATGTATACGTGTATATAGATATAGATGTCTTTGAGTGTATGTGTATATATATATATATATATATATACTAGTATGAACATGCTATCTTACAGATAGCATATTTTTCTTGTTACATAGGTTACCTATATAGGCGATAATGATAATTTTCTTCAATTACCATGACATTCTGCATCAATAATATACAATAAAAAGACAGTTACAAAGGAGAACTATCAGAAAGTCCACCAACATCTTTATGATGTAGTGTGGCAGAAGAGGTTGGATCAGTGGGCCTTGCAAATCTGGCAGTTGCATCATGACAATGCCCTAGTTCATTCATTGCACCTAACCTAAGGTTTCTTGGCAAAGAAAGGCATTTGGCTCATTCACCAATCTCCCTCCTTTCCAGATTCTTTCTGCTTTCTGATCGTTCCCAAATTGAAGATGCCATTGAAAGGTGCACACTTTAAGAGCCAATGGGACATCTGTGATAGTAGAGCTGAAAACTATTCTGGAAGAAGCATTCTAGACATGCTTCAAGCAGTGGAAGCATCACTATGCCATGTGTGGACTTGAAAGGGGATTAACAATTGAACCCCCACCAACTAAGTAATTTCTTTTTCCACCCTCAGAACATACTTTTTCAACAGACCTCATATATATATTTGTTGTTACGTTTCAATAATATCTCAGAGATAAAACATATTAGAGATAGATAAAAAGGAAGTGTGCTTCTGCTCTTTGATCATTGCACATACATGAAAGAATCAGTATTATTATTATATATTTAGGGCGGTGGATTGGCAGTATCGGTAGAGGGTCGGACGCCATGCTTTGACGCATAGAGTTACGGTCCTTTATCGTCTGAGTTCATATCCCGCCAAGGTTAACTTTGCCTTTCATCCTTACGGGGTCGATAAAATAAAAGCACTGGGTAATTGCTGGCCTTGTGCCAAAACAGAAACAATTATTATATATGAGGGCAGTGGATTGGCAGTATCGGTAGAAGGTCGGACGCCATGCTTTGCAGCAAAGAGTTACAGCCCTTTATGGTCTGAGTTCAAATCCCACCGAGGTTAACTTTGCCTTTCATCTTTACGACGTCGATAAAATAAAGTACCAGTAATACACTGGAATAATTGCTGGCCTTGTGCCAAAAGTAGTAGAAACAATCATTATTATATATGAGGGCAGTGGATTGGCAGAATCGGTAAAGCGTCAGACAACATGCTTTGCAACATAGAGTTACGGCCCTTTATGTTCTGAGTTCAAGTCCAGCTTTCAAGGTTAGCTTTGCCTTTCATCCTTACAGGGTCGATAATATAAAGTACTAGTCATGCACTGGGGTCAATTTAATTGACTTTCCCCTCCCTCAAAATTTGCTGGCCTTGTGCCTAAATCAGAAAACATTATATATGTATGTATCTATGTGCATGTGAGTGTATGTGTTTGTGGGCATGTGTATTTATATAGTGTAAAGTGTATGTATGAATTAGTGCCTTAGACACTCTAAACTCTAAACTTAATATATAAAATATGCTGAAATATATTTGTAGTGCATGTATTAATATGGTTCCTGAGAGTATAAATATATGAATGTTTACATTATACATATACACATACATACACTGGCATATATCATCTTTATCATCACATTCATCACCAAATTTACATCCATCTTTTCATACTGTCCTGGCTCTCACACACACACACATCCGGAAACATATATTATGGGTCTCTAATGTATCAAAACATACTTTGTTAGATTTCGGCATGTCTGGGGTATAATATCAGGTGTTGTGTTTTGGTAGTAGTAGTAGTAGTAGTAGTAGTAGTAGTAGTAGTAGTAGTAGTAGTAGTAGTAGTAGTAGTAGAAGTAGCAGCAGCAGCAGCAGCAGCAATAGTAGTAGTAATAGTAGTAGTAGTAGTAGTAGTAGCAGCAGCAGCAACAGCAACAGCAGCAGCAGCAGTAGTAGTAGTAGTAGTAGTAGTAGTAGTAGTAGTAGTAGTAGTAGTAGTAGTAGTAGTAGTAGTAGTAGTAATGATAACATTGGTGGTGGTAATTGTGTTAAAAGATAAAGATGATAGTGGTGGTTGTGGTAGCAGTTGTGTTAATCTTCATAGGGCAATGATGGTGGTGGTAGTGGTGGTGGTGGTGGTGGGGTTGATTACAACAGTAGTGATAGTAGTGATGGTGGTAATAGTAGGAATAAAGTCCTGTACAATACCAGTGATAGTCGGCACACTTGGAATGATAAAAAAATGTACTGGAAAATATTTGGACCGGATACCTGGAGAGCCATCACTGCAAGAGTTACAGAAAATAGTGCTGACTGGTCATACCTATGTCCTAAGAAGGGTATTATCAATTTAAAATCTTTGCAATGACATTTACTCTTATTTGTGCCCTTGTGGCATAGTTTGTGTGACATTTCATCATTTCATTTTATGTCCGCTTTTCCTTGCTTGCAAGGGTGAGACGGGAACTGAGTCTGGCTTAATTTCTACAGCTGGATGCCTTTCCTAACACCAACCTCATTTACAGTGAGTGCTGGGTGCTTTTTTGCCGTGGTACCTCCACGACCACTTTAGAGTGGAATGATAGGGACCCCAGTCCCTATCATCTCATTTCTACAGCTGAGTAAATTGGAGCAATGTGAAATAAAGTGTCTTGCTCAAGGAAGCAACACATCACCCGGTCTGAGAATTGAACTCACAACCTTTCGATTGCAAGGCCAATGCTCTAACCACTAAGCCATGTGCCTCCAATAGCCATGTGCTTCCAATTGATTGTAAAATGTGTGTATTATCAAATTTTGCCTCAGGTGCCAAGTTGACACTTGACATGATTTGGAAAGAAGCAGGACTCAAAGGAAGTTTCAAATTATAATAATAATAATAATTGTTTCTACTTTTGGCACAAGGCCAGCAATTACCCAGTGCATTACTGGTACTTTATTTTATCGACCCCGTAAGGATGAAAGGCAAAGTCAACCTCGGCGGGATTTGAACTCAGATCATACAGGGAGGTAACTCTATGCTTCAAAGCATGGCGTCCGACCCTCTACCGATACTGCCAATCCACATAATAATAATGGTTTCTTATATAAGCACAAGGTCAGCAATTTTGGGGGAGGGGAAAGTCAATTAAATTGACCCCTGTGCATTACTGGTGTTTCATTTTATCGACCTCATAAGGATGAAAGGCAAAGTTAACCTCAGCGGGATTTGAACTCAGATCATAAAGGGCCGTAACTCTATGCTGCAAAGCATGGGATCCGACCTGCTACCAATACTGCCAATCCTAATAATAATGATAAAAATAATGATAATGGTTTCTGATTTAGGCGCAGTTTCTGATTTAGGCGCAAGGCCATCAATTTTTTTTTTGGGGGGGGGGGGTGAAAGCCGATTATATTGACCTCTAGTACTTAACTGGTATTAACAACAATATGACTATGTTAATGGTGATCAAAGTAATAATTGTTTCTGATATTGGCATAAGGCCAGTAATTTGAAGGGACGGAGAAAGTCAATTAAATCAACCCCATTGCAATACTTGTTCTTTACCAATCCCATAAGGATGAAAGGCATAGAGAACCTCAGCAAGATTTGACCTCCAAGCATAAAGGGCTGTAACTATGCCATAAAGCATGTTATTCAACACACTACTGATGCTGGTTTGAATGATAATGGTGTCAACGGGATGACAACCTCTTTGCTTCTTAACTCCTTACATAAACCCTATTTCCTAATTGCTCGCCTACCCTACATGACACTCCCCCTGCATGAAGTTTTACACAAACAACACACACTACATTTGGACACTCGCCTTTCATAATGTTCTATCATCTGTGGTGGATGACATATGCTGGTGATTCCAGCATATGTGTAGCATGTGGTACTCTGCAGTACACAAACAACTACATACATAAATACATACATATATATGTATATATATATATACATGCATATGCATACATACATAAAGACATATATGCATAGATAAATACATACATGCATACATACGTAGTGAAATTATAAAACCAGAAGAACATACATACATATGCGTACATACATGCATATCCATACATACATGCATAGATAAATACATACATACATACATACATATGCATACATACATGCATATGCATACATACATGCATATGCATACATTCATGCATAGATAAATACATACATACATACATATTCATACGTACATGCATATACATACATAAACACATACACGCATACATACACACATTCATACACAAATACATAGGTTCATACATATATATATATATATATATATATATATATATATATATACATACAAACATTCATATATGCATGCATACATTCATACATACATACGCATATATACATGCATACATACATGCATACATTCAAACACACACATACATACAAATATACATACAAATATACATATGCATTTGTAGATTCATTGCATACATGCATATGCATATATACATACATATATGCATACATACATATAAATATATACATATGCATTTGTACATACATACATACATATAGATACATAGATGAATGCATGTTTGCATACACACACATATATATATATACGATACACACATACACGTATACATATATACATACAAACATACATACGTACATATATATACATTTATACATACATACATGCATACATGCATACATATATACATACAAACATACATACATACATTCAAACATACATACACACATACACGCATACATTCATACTTATATACGTACATGCATACATACACACATACATACATATATTCATACACACATACATACATACATACATACATACATACATACATACATACATACATACATACATACATACATACACACATGATGGCTGCCCCCTTGTTATCGAGTATGGCCATTGCACGAGGAGGAAAAAAATAATAATAATAATAATAATAATAATAAATAAAAAAGAAAATAATAATAAAAAAAAATTTCGTTTCTGAATTTGTTTAGCAAGATTCTTTATCTGAAATCGTGTGTTGAAACCGATATTGTTATACTTTGGGAGGGTCATGTTGCCAATAAGAAACACACGCACCAGTTGCTTTCACTTCAATTTATTATATATTTATAAATTTATAAATTTACAA
Organism: Eledone cirrhosa; assembly: GCA_964016885.1. NCBI lineage: Eukaryota > Metazoa > Mollusca > Cephalopoda > Octopoda > Eledonidae > Eledone > Eledone cirrhosa. The sequence continues at coordinate 146,798,970 of OZ024743.1, read as the reverse complement.
ATCTACAAACTTATAAATTTCTGGTTGGTTGGTTGGTTCCACAACCAGATAGTTGTTTATATATAGTCATAGTCCTTTCGTCACACACTCTGTGACCTCTTCAGTGACTGGGGATTCCTTTCTTTGTTTCTGTGCCTTTCCTTTCTTCTGTCCTACGCCATTTTGTTTCTGTGTGTGTGTTGTGTGCTCAGTTTGCGCATGCGCCACATCCGGGTGTCTGTGTGTGTTTGTGTTCATTTATCTATTTGTTTATTTATTTACATGTTGTTGGTTGGTTGTTTGTTCTATGTGTGTGTGTGTTTTCATTTTGTCCTTAATTGTAAGTTGTGATGTTGCTGTTCCACTCATATTTTCTATTTAATTTTGGTTGTAATTCTTTTATGCTTACTGCCTCTGTAATTTGCCTAAACATTGCATCTTTTCTGTGTGTGGATTCTATTTTTATTTCTATGTTCTCTAATTTACCCTTGTGTTCTATCTTAGCATGTTGGTAGAGTACAGATGATTCTTTATTATCTTGAAGGTCTCGCCAGTGTTCATTTATCCGTTCCCCTATACTACGAGCTGTCTCACCTATGTACACTATATTTTTGTTTCTACATTGTCCTTCAGTACATCTTATGCTATACACTACATTTCTAGTTTTACAGTTAATATGGGGGCTTATTTTACAGGTTATACATTTCTTATCTATACATGAGGGTCTTTGGAACGGGTATGTCTTGCTAATAAGTGTTTTTATGGAGGTACCTGGTCTTTCTACTATCTTAATATTGAGTTTATGTTTATTTAGGGCCCTTCTAAATAAAAAAAAAGAAATATATATATATATATATACACACACACATACATACATACACACAGATATATATACATACACACATATACATTAATAACAATAATAATAATAATAATTGTTTCTACTTTTTGGCACAAGGCCAGCAATTATCCCAGTACATTACTGGTACTTTATTTTATCGACCCCGTAAGGATGAAAGGCAAAATTAACCTCGGCGGGATTTGAACTCAGATCGTAAAGGGATAATAATAATAATAACAACAATAATAATAACGACAACAACAACAATAATAAAATACATATACATATATATATATACATACATACATGGTGGCTGCCAACTCGTTTTCGAGTACGGCCACTACTTCATATCCATGTAGGAGAACCCCTACTGATGCACTGAACGAGATATATATATACATACATATATATATATATATATACATACATACATATATATATATAAATACATACTCACAACTCTAGAAAAAGAAGAAACCATGAATAATTAAAGAAGAAACAAGGGAGACAAGTCAAAACAAGAAGAGAAACAATTGTTTCCCTCCAGGGGTGCCATCACTTTTATGTTGAGAGCTGCAGGAGGTAATAGTTGGTGTGTGTTTAAAGAGTGAATGTGGTAGGTAGGGAGAGGACTAGTGCAGGGTTTTGGTATACACACCTCTACAAAAGTCTAATGCACAAGCTAGGCTCTCCTCCTATCTCTCTCATTCTCCATTAGAATCACTTTTAACTGGCATCTGCTGACATCTCCATTGTTCATTGCTTTGTTTCTTTGTTCTGTGTTGTTTTTGTTTTGTCCATTATGAATAGGTTGTTGTTGTTGATGATGATTATGATTATGATCATGACAGGAATGGTGGTGAAGGTGGAGGTGCAGATTGGGTGGGGTGGGGGTGGAGGGTAGTGGTGGTACTAGTGGGAGGTGGTGTAGGTGGTGGTGGCGGTGGTGGTGGTGGTGGTGCTGGTGGTTTTGGTGCTGGTGCTAGTAGTGGTACTAGTGCTGGTGGCGGTGGTGGTGCTGGTGCTGGTGGTGCTGGTGCTGTTGCTGATGGTGGTGGTGGTGTTGGTGCTGGTGTTGGTGGTGGTGCTGGTGGTGAGGAGGAAGAGGAGGATGATGGTGGTGATGGTAATAATTGTTTCTACTTTTGGCACAAGGCCAGCAATTATCCCAGTGCATTACTGGTACTTTATTTTATCGACCCCGTAAGGATGAAAGGCAAAGTTAATCTAGACGGGATTTGAACTCAGAATGGCAAGGGATGTAACTCTATGCATCAAAGCATGGTGTCCAACCCTCTACCGATACTGTCAATCCACCACCCCTGTGATGGTTATAACGGTGATGATAACGGTGTTGGTGGTGGTGGTGGTCGTGGTGGTGGTGATGATGATGAGAATAGTGATGATAATGATGATGCTGATGCTGATAATGATGTTGATGGCGGTGATGATGATGAGGATGGCAATAATGATGATGGTGAGATTGTGGTTAATTTTCATTTAGGTTGATGTTGATAATAGTGATGCTGACAATGATATTTAGATTGTGTTAACTTACTATTTGTTGATGACGATGCTGATACTGATGTTCATGATGGGGAAAATGATGTTTATGTTGCTAATGATTATGATAAGTACCAGTAATATATTACAGTAGTTGGAACCAGAACACAATCACATTTAGTTTCTGAGTTCAAATAATGTTATAAGCAACTTTGCCCTTTTGAGTCAATAACATAAAGTACCAGTAAAGTACTATGGTCAGTTTAATATTTCTGTAAGACATTCCAGATGTAAATCAAGTTATAATAGAAAAAGAAGGCTACACATATCAAAAAGTTTCTTATATCTCAGCTTTTTTAAGCATGAACACATAATAGAACCCATGAAATTCTTTTACATTGCAAAACTCTGGAGATCTCTCTTATTGACCTCACATATATTGCTTGACCAAAACTGTTCTTTAAAGACTAGTGTTACTCTTCAGAGCCAAAAAGTATTTCAGCTCTAATCAGAATATACAAAGTCTGGTGTACATTAGAGTATGTTTCATATATATTGGACAGTAATACTACTACACATACAAACATACTAGACCACATAAAAAAAGACTTGTAGGGAAATTAACCCAGAATTAAACTTGCTGTTGTACAAAAATGTGGCCTGTCAGCATATTTTTGTATCATGCATATTCATTAATTTGGACAAAAATAGCTGTGATGACACCTAAGGGTATATAAGTGAAACCCTCTTGACTCCCCTTCTCTGAAACTTCAACAGCCACATTGCCTATGACATTGCTGGTTGTTATGGCACTACTACAGCCAAGCCATGCTACCAGGTGAGTAAACCTACATCTCCACATTCACACATTCCCTTTATCTCTCTGTAATAGACCTTGCTGAAAAATGCTACCACCTCAAAATAAATGTACATCAACAAAAATACTTTCTTCCATGAACTCTGCATTGTACTGATATGTAATGCAAACACTCTTATTGTTATTTTTAACTTTTGTATATTCTTGTTATATCTTTGTTTGTCACATAGTTTCGTCTAATTCCATGGCAAAAAAATACACATAAATTAGCAATTTTGTTTTCTTGTTGGTCTATATCAAGCTTTGTGGAAATTGCTTTCCCCACATCAAACTCACATCACAAACATTGATCACTTCAACCACACAACAACTAACGGTCACATCAACCCATTAATCAAACAAAATAACAAAAAAACCAAAGATTCCTTTAAAAAACTCATGTTCTTAGATGATAGTAGCCATAACCCTTTTGATACCAACACTCCTAAAACCACCCATGGTTCTGTGATAAACTATCCATATTAAAGTGTTTAAAACTAAATTAAATCCTTCTGTCAACATTTTATGAAACTATTCTATATTCTAAATGTCAACTTAATTTAAAAGTTATTTTACTAATACCCTCTAAATCTATGAATTAAGTTTCTCACAAAATGTCTTCTTATATATATTCTTTATAAAGATGGTGGTAGAGGGGTGGTGAGGGTGGAAATGTCATTCAATAGGTCAGGAATCATTTGATTTACTAGAAAATTCTATTGATTTAAATAGAACGTGACAAAAAAATAGTAGCTAACTCTGCCCCAATAGCAGTGAGTAGTGAGATTTGGTCCATGGGTCAAGAACACCGAAAGTCTCCACTCAGGCTCAACCATAGGCCTATTGAAAAGCAGCCGATACTTTGACAAATTCCTTGTTATTTTCAAAATTAACAGAAAAATAATATTTAAAAAAGTTTAATATATTTTTACAGTCTTACACCATCAATTGTGCTTTTCAAATGGCAGTTGGTGTGATTTGTAGGGAATATAGGTGTTATTTCTAGCAGTTTGAACAATCATATAGAATTCCATCGTATGTATATGAGTACATCCCCACCTCAGTCTCTATTTATATTTATTACTGTAAATCTCAAATCACTGAAGCTCACAGAAGAGATGTCAAAGAAACACAATGAGTTGAGGAATGCAGTGTTGGTAAGAACCCATCCAACCCATGCAAGCATGAAAAAAATGGATGCAAAATGATGAGGAGGAGGCATGACTGTAGATCATTTAATTTATTGGATTGGCAGTATCGGTAGAGGGTTGGGTGCCATGCTTTCCAGCATAGTTACGTCCCTTTACGATCTGAGTTCAAATCCCGCCGAGGTTGACTTTGCCTTTCATCCTTACGGGGTTGATAAAATAAAGTACCAGTAATGCACTGGGTAATTGCTGGTCTTGGGCCTAAAGTAGAAACAATTAAATTTATTTTGTTGATAATCTAATTAATATTCAATAAGATTTGTACCTTTAAAAATTGAAATTTTAAAGTATCATGTAGTTCAAATTAAATGAAATAGTATCATGCATTCCTGAAAGGTAATATAATCCACTACCATAGTTCTATCCTATGCGCAACTAAAAATATTAACTCAGACGTTCCACAACTTCGATTTTGAATATTCTTATAAATACACTTAAACCTTTAGCATTTTAACTGGCCATATCCGGCCAGAATTCTTTCACCTTTTTCTGTTCAAATTGGCTATAAGTGGTCCCTCATACTAATGTTAAAATATGGTTTTCAAAAACATTCTATCAAAATCTCATGGATTCAATAATATGTGTGATAATTATGTGAGGTAAAGCCTTTACCATGAAAATACAAATATAGAGTAATGTAAATACTGAAGGGTTAATACAGATCACAGACACCCAAAATGCACCATTTTGAGTAAGCACCATTATTTTCCTTCAAATGCTGGAAGTGAAACTAAAAAGGCTAAACTCTAATGATTATAAATGTTGATTTAAGTTTATTTAATTACTTTTATGGTAAGATTATATGAAAATGTAGGTGTCTAATGTTAGTTATGGTATTAGAAATGTAATTCTGTTGCAGTAGTTGTATTTTTTTAACTCATTCGACCATACAACTTGCGTTGTAGTTGAAGGAGTACACCATCAATCTTATGCCGGAAGGAAAAACAATCATTAGAAAAAAATTGACATGGTGATGAGGTAAATAATGCAATCAATAATTACTCTTTTATATATGGAAATTTGATGAATTTTTAATGAATTTAAATCTACCAGACGTTGCCTGGAGCTAATTCCGTCAATTTACACTGGCCATTTGCAATGAGGCGATTTTCCCATGAAAAAAAAATAGTGTAAAATTGTTTACTTTTCATTCTCGCATTCATGCATGCGCGCGCACGTGTGTGTGTGTTTATATGACTGTACATGTATTTGTCAATGCAAATGCATGTGTGCATCTGCATGTAAATGTGGAGAATTAGTAATAGAAGTGTGGATGATAATTTTCAAACACAGACAGAATACCACAATTTTTTAAGGAAGGGAAATGGGATTCTGTGATGTTCATGCATTCGTCTTTTTCTACAGCAATATCAAAGATGTCAGTCTTTTATACAGTAATGTGATATTTTCTTAGTGAATTTATACTTTACCAGACATCTGTACAGATGTGTCCTTGAAGTGACAGATGACAATCAATCCCCAGAACGTTGGTCAGTCATTAGCATTGAAAACAGCATCATGAAAGAATGACAAAAACAAATGTTTTAGAAAGATCATAGTTACCATTAAATACAGTGTTTGATTTTATGGTTTGTTTGATGTGGGTTATCTTAAGAGAATTGAGCATTCAATGTTGAGTGCTGATTGAGATGTTGTTTTGCCTCAAGGGAACCTTGCTTGAGAATACCTATAGCCAAAGGTTTTCCAGATAGGAGCATCTCATTTGCTATCTTTTCAAAATAGTGAATTTATAACATCCCAATGTGTATTTCCTTCTTATATAATTCCGAGTAATTGGCTGCTACTTCTAGCAAATCAAATAGCTATGTAGAGCTCCATCGATGGCCTGATGAGATATTGTTGTTGACATTCTTTTCTAGCAGTTCCCAGACATTCTTCCTTCTTGCATGAACTTCGAGTCAAATAATTGGCTTCACAATTTTCAATATCACAATTAAATCCTCAAATCAGGATCTTATTCAAAGTCAGTAGAGCATCGGGCCAAATGCTTTGCGACATAGAATTACGACCCTTTACGTTCTGATTTCAAATCCCGCTGAGGTTAGATTTGACTTTCATCCTTACAGGTTCGATAAAATAAAGCACAAGTAAGTACTGGGGTTGATTTAATTGACTTTCCCCTCCTATTCAAATTGCTGGCCTTCTGCCTAAAGTAGAAGGGTGCTGTTAATTATGTAGAAATTTCCATATAAGTGTCTAGATCTATACAAATTCTTTTATGATATTGAAAATGTTGGAAATGACTTTATAATGAAAAGACTTGCTATGTTTCCTAACATATTAAAACAGCTCCATGTAATACACATTGTTGTTGAAGAATCTTTTAAGCATGCAAATGATGTCTTATTTTTGATTAATTCATAAATGACATTACAATGAACCTACAAGAGTGCTTCTATTTGGCTACATTGCCTACTAGAAATAACCATCAAAATCTCTCTCAAATACCACCATAAATAGGTCACATTGAACAATTAGTACTGTATATACAAAAAGACAGGAAGGAGAGTCACATCTGGAATAACTTTGCTAACAAATTTGATCGATGAGAATTGACCTGCAGCTAAATGACAACTAGCATTACAAATCTTAATCGTAATTACAACATAAGCATAAAAGTTTTAAATTTAAACCGAAATTTGACCTCTTTTTGGTATGATTTCTAAAGCTGTATCACACCCATAGTCCCATACATACCAAGAAAGCCATCATAGTGTTTCCCAACATGTTCATTGAAGTCTCCAGTTGTGATAATGAAGTCACCATCATAGAAGTGGTCCCTATATTTGTCTGCAAGCTCAGTATGTGGTGATTATGCAGAGATTATAGTAGTTGTTGTGTAGTCTAAATTTAATTATCCTATTACACTCTCGGACTGCCTCAGTTACCTTATTCACCCATTTCTCTGCTAATAGTTTTCCCACTCCACCAATGCCATTGCTGCTACACCTCCAGAAAAATTTGTGCCTATGTTCCTGACTGTGCTGAATTTGGGCGAAGCTCCCCTCCATCTTCTTGCACACAGTAAGTGAAGAATTTAGGATTGATTTGCCATTCTTGTTTCCAGGGAAGAAATTAAATTGCATTAAATATTTTAATGAAATTATGAATTATGAAACAAATATAGTAAATTGGTATGGTCTTACTAAAGTTTTGATTGCCCATGGTGTGGGGGCTGAGCAGTATTTAGTAACATATATCCTAGTCACATATTTTTCTGCAGATCAATAAATATTGTTGCTTCTAAAACTACAAACCTATCCGTAAAATTACTAATGTGTGCACACATGTGCAGTGTATATACTAGCTAAAACCAAGCAGAAGATAAATGGCTGAATGGAAGTGTATTACAAAGTGAAGCATATGGTGAACAAGTCGGCAAGACAGTTTAAGCTATTAATATTTGGGACTATAAGTATATTTTAAATGGATTTATTAATTAAATTGAGTTATAATCGAATAATTTTTATTCTTACTAGTGTACCCCATAAAAAATGACAACAGTTTTAACAATTACAGAGAATGCTGCATCTGTACAAAATGATAGGTGAAACTATTGATAAGTTTTTGGCCTGACGATTTCAAGCTTTTTATCTAACAGTTAAATATTACTAAACAGCATTATATTAACTTTAACTTTGCCTTTCATCCTTACGGAGTCGATGAAATAAAGTACCAGTAATACACTGGGATAATTGCTGGCCTTGTGCCAAAAGTAGAAACAATTATATTTCTTACTTCTCTGTGTCAAATCTCAAGCATATATATCATACATATAAATATATTCATACACACACAGACATGACCTTACAAGCTTATTACAAAATCTTTGGCTGAGATAAACTTGACATCATACCTGAGACATTACATGAGGTGGGAGAAGAAAAAGATTATGGAGCAAAGTTTGTAAAGTCATTGCATCTTTAGTTATTTCATTTTTCTTTCTCTCCCTCTCTCTCCATTTCTCTATCTATCTATCTCTCCCTGCTCTCTCTCTCTCTCTATCTATCTCTATCTCTCTCTCTTTATATATATATAATATATATAATATATATAATATATATATATATATATATAATATATTGGCAGTATCGGTAGAGGGTCGGACGCCATGCTTTGCAGCAAAGAGTTACGGCCCTTTATGGTCTGAGTTCAAATCCCGCCGAGGTTAACTTTGCCTTTCATCCTTACAGGGTCGATGAAATAAAGTACCAGTAATGCACTGGGATAATTGCTGGCCTTGTGCCAAAAGTAGAAATAATAATATATTTACGAGGTGTGTCAGAAAAGTTCCAGGACTGATGTCACAAAAGATTTATTTCAAACCCAAACTTCACACTAAGAGTTTTCTCCTTCATAATCCCTCTGGAGTATGTATCTGTAATTTTAGCTCTCTGCAGTGATCAAACTTTTTTCTTCATAATTTTATATACATCAAAACTGGAGGCACATGGCTTAGTGGTTAGAGCATTGGCTTTGCAATCGAAAGTGCATTAGACTCCAGGGGGATTACTTTGAAGGAGAAAACTCTTAGTGTGACGTTTGGGTTTGAAATAAATCTTTTGTGACATCAGTCCTGGAACTTTTCTGACACACCTCGTATATATATATAAAGAGGCGTTAGGAAGGGCATCCAGCCATAGAAAACCAACCAGAAACACCCCGATTTGTGCGAGACATGGTCACCCGACACAACTTGCCTCAAAATAGGACTCGTCTAATCCATGCCAGCATGGAAGATGGACGTTAATCGATGATGATGATATATATATATTACTGTCTTTATAACTGTTTACCTCTTTGGGGTGTATAGTAACCTTAATATATGTAGAGGCAGATAGGGGGATAGCTAGAATGAAATTAATTACACAGGGATGACAGAAAGAAAGAGACGTAAATAAAGAGGAACTATATGAAAAACTACAAACCCTCCATCTCAATTCTACTTTTGAAAAGCACAAGAACTGCAAAACCGGTAAATATATTTTTTTTAAAAAAGACTCCAGTTGCATTTTCGATTTCATCTTTTTTCCTTATACTTTCACTCGTGTAGGACACCTCACTTTTTTTCATTTTGTAAAAAAAACCTCACTTTCTAATGTATATATATATATATATATAATTGAATAAACAAGAGAGATGAACACTAATATAAACATACATGTGTTCGAATCGTAAGGACTAAGATTTGCTAGGGTGAAAAAATACTAACTATAGCAATGTAGTTTGTTCTCCTTAAGTTTAAATATTAAATTAAGAAAAATTAAGGAAAAAAACAGACCTATATTGGGCAAAAATGCCTGGTAACAACTAGACAGTGTTGGAGACTGTTTCGCAACGACTTATTATAGTTAGTATTTTTTCACCTTAGAAAATTTTACTCCTTACGATTCGAACACATGTATGTTTATATTAGTGTTCATCTCTCTTGTTTATTCAATTATATTGTACGGCTCAAAAAAGCTTCTTTCTTAGAGCTATTTAATTGTAAGGGACTACCCTGAGTTCTTATCTCAATATATATATGTATATATATATTAGCCCCTCCTGTTCATCATAGTCCTGCAGGCAATAACGGAGGAGTTTAAGACCGGATGCCCATGGGAACTCCTGTATGCTGATGACCTCGCACTTATAGCTGAATCTATGGTAGAACTAGAGAATAAATTCCAAACTTGGAAGCAGGGACTAGAAAGAAAGGGTCTCAAAGTCAACATGACAAAGACTAAGGTCCTTGTAAGTAGACGAGAAAACAGAACCCAGATCCCCTCAGGGAACTGGCCTTGCTCAGTATGTAGGAAAGGTGTAGGTAGGAACTCCATTCTCTGCCCCAAATGCAAACAATGGGTACACAAGAGATGTAGCGGGATCTCAGGAAGCTTAATTAAGAATGTAGGCTTCACATGCAGCAGCTGTGCTGGGACAGCAAGCAGAAAACAGCCACAGGAAACAAGTACCACCAATCTCTGGGAGGGCTCTGTAGAAACAGTAGACAGCTTCTGCTACCTAGGTGACCGAATTAGCAGCGGAGGTGGGTGTTCAGAAAGTACAATAACTAGGGTAAGAACAGGATGGAAGAAGTTTAGGGAACTACTACCACTGCTAGCTGCAAAAGGCTTCTCCCTCAAAATAAAAGGCAGACTGTATGATGCGTGTATCCGAACAACGATGTTGCATGGTAGTGAGACCTGGGCGCTGAAGGTGGAAGACTTACGTAGATTAGAGAGAAACGAAGCCTGCATTCTCCGATGGATGTGTAACAGTAATATACGTGAACGACAAAGCATAAATGAATTGAGAGAGAGACTGAGCATAAGAGGAATCAAATGCTGTGTGCAGGAGAGGCGGTTGCGCTGGTTTGGACACGTGATGCGTATGAAGGATGACAGCTGCATAAAAAGGTGCAGAGCACTAGAAGTCAATGGAAACCGCGGAGTGGGGAGACCCAAGATGACCTGGGATGAGGTGATAAAAGCCGACCTTACCCAATTACACCTCTCAAAGGTGATGACACACGACCATGACCTCTGGCGTCACACAGTAATACAGAGTACCCGACCTCCCATGGGTACAAGCTGAAGCATATAGACAATATGCCTCCACACCCCCCACTGCAAGGTGGTCGTGGAGGTGCCACGGCAAAAAAGCACCCAGCCCACACTGTAAAGTGGACGTGTAGGCGCCACGAAAAAGCACCCAGCATTCACTGTAAATGAAGTTGGTGTTAGGAAACACATCCAGCTGTAGAAATCAAGCCAAATCAGTTCCTGTATGAGCAAGGCATGGTCAGCCGACCACACACTGCCCACAACAGGACAACCCGTCTAACCCATGCTATCGTGGAAGAACGGATGTAAAACGGTGATGATGATGATGATATATACACAGAGTGTCCCCCCAAAATGTATACACATACTCTGATTACCTGTAAAGGCAATATTTATTAGAATCCTGTTGAAGAGTGTATACATTTATTGGGACACCCTGCATATTTATATATATATATATATATGCATATACACACACACATATATATAAATATATATATATATATATATATAAAATGATATTAAATAAATGGAAACTATATTTATAAAACCATATTTATTCTATTATATATATATTTCAAGGGTAGCAAAAAAACTTTGGTACGCTTTCATCAGATAAAATACAAAGAATGTTTTATAAATTTTGACATAACCAAGGAAAAACATACCTTATCAGTTGAATATTCCGAGTACTCTGAATCAGTTAGGACTCCCAACAAATTAAATATCCCTTCTACTTATATATATATATATATATATATATATATATATATATATATGAAAAATATGGGGAGAAGAATACTGCATGGTTGCACATGGATACATGTTATAAAATGAGTTCCTCGTCAGTGATTTGCCAACGATCATTGGTATTTCATCGCATTAAAAATCAGATACCTCACGTTGGTGCGATAATAACTAAAATAAGTTATTAGGACAATTAAAACGCGTAAAGCGAGTGAGACAAGTAAACAACACAGGGGAAAGCTAACCGAAGATGGAAAGAAACACAAGCAACATGGTTATTCTATCAGCATAAGCTGTGTGAATATATGAGCGAGTTAGAAACAGACCTTCTGCTAGTGAATCCGATGTTAGAAAGAAGGAAAATCGTTTTCGTAGCGAACGGGAAGAGGTGAGAAGGGGAGAAACAGAATATATATATATTTAGTTAAATGAAACAAAATAAAACACAGGAAACAAAATTACACAGTTAGAGACAGAGAGAAAGAGAAGTGGAAGGAGTGAGGGGGAGAATATAAGGAAAAAGAAAGAAGTGAAGTTGATTATAATTTAGAGTAAAAAGAGTTAAATAGAAGAATGTCTTTAAAACTAAGAGAGAAAAATAATAAATAAATCATCAACATGAAAAAAATGGTATGAAAAAAAAAGAGAGTTAGTAAAAAACTGAGAGAAAGAAAAGAATTAAAAGGATGGGTTGAATAAAAAGAAAGATATAGAAAAGCAAGGAAGAGAGAGAGAGAGAGAGAGAGAGAGAGAGAGAGAGAGAGAGAGAGAGAGAGAGAGAGAGAGAGAGAGAAGGGGGTGTTAACAAGAAACAGAAAATTTTGAAATATTGAAGAGGTAGTGTTGGGTTGGGAACTGACAGGAAATCAAATGAGAGTTTGTTATTTGGTTTTCATTTCAACCATGAATGTATTATTAGAAATAATATTCTTAAAATAATTGAATGAGAGCTTATTAAGGAAACAAAGTAAATTTAGTGAAATCTTTTAGAAAACAAAGGTAAAGGTGATCAAGCCATCAAACAATATTGCCAGAGCAATAAACAATCTGTTCAATATTTAATGTTGTTAAGTCTTTCTATCATCATATAGGAACAACAACAAAAACTGTTTCTTTTATTCAATTACTGATTAATATTTTTGAACAACACAAGAATAATGTTGATGATGATGTTAATAATGATGAGGATGATGATGATTGAGGTGAAAGTGATGAATGTCATGATGATGATCATCATGAGGGTGGAGGTAAGTGGGTGGTTGATGATAATTCTGATGGTAATGATGTCAGTGGGATGGTGGTGGTAGATTTATAAAGATTTTGTTAAAGAGAATAGAGAGTTTGTTGACAAAGATTTTGTGACTACACTGAGCATATTGCTGTTACTGCTGCTGCTGTAGCTGTTATTATTGTTACAGTTGTTGCTACCATTGTTTTTGTTGTTTAGCCACATTAACCCTGATCAGGCAGACCTATAATCAAAAATATTCTACACTTAACTCCACTTTTTTAGGAGTATCTCTCGGTCTACATTACCAAATTTGCCCTTTCCTTATTTAAAGTGGTGAATTTGTGATTTGAGGGAGATTTGGTTGCTTTTTCTACAGGCAAGCAATCAGGTCTCTCATTAAATGGACACTGAACTGGTTGAGAGGGCTCTGTAGAAGATTCCTTTCTGTCAAGACAATAAGGCATCTACCTGAACTTGTTAGGCATTACTCATTGTAGGCTTTAAGGCAAAATATTTAAGAATTATACACCTTTGCTGGACTGAACAATTATAGACCTATGATGAATAGATCAATTATACACCTATGAAGCAATGAACAATTTCACACTCATGAAGCACTTGACATTTACACACCTATGAAACAACAAGTATATACTCATGAAGCACTTCATTATACACCCCTGAAGCAATCAACAAATATATACTTATGAAATTACCAACTAATATTAAGAATTTAGCAATTATACACACATAAAATACTTGATTATACACCCATGAAATGCTTCTAACTAATATAGTATTTTACCACCTACAGAACTTCAATCCATGGTACATAATAGTTATATTGTTGCTAAAAGTTTTGGATCTCTTTGTTTTGTTTCTGGAAAAATTCAGCAGGATGTCCCACCCTTGCAAGCAGGGAAAAGCGGACATAAAATGATGATGATGATGATGATGATGATGATGATGGTTATGATTGAAAAACCTTTTGATCATAGTTTTATTTGATCTGAGCTGACCTGGAACTAAACATCCAACAATAACAACAACAAAAACTAATAACAGTTTACAATTTTTACAATGCCTCTTCTCAATCCATTAGGAGGTAGACTTAATCCATTACCCAGTTGAATACCACCACCAGGCCCTTGGGTCCCTGTTGTATAACTTTCTCTATTCATGTCACCAGTTTTCAAGACCATAAAAAAGGTCATGCAAGCTGCTCTTTCTCTTCAGACTAAGCAATAATATGTTGTGACTCCACAGTGAATTGATAAAGGTTTGGGGCTCTTTTTGATTTGGTTCCTGTAACACTCAATTCTATAAGAAAATTAATCAAAATAGTCAATATTTTGATCATGTTTAAAAGTAAAGATATCAATTTAGATAATCTTAATGTTGATATTACATAGGAAAGCTGGATTTCAAAGTAGTGTTATTGTAAGAGTTTGCTAAAAGAGGAGAATGTGTGTAGACACAAAACAGAGAACAGATAATGTGGTTGGCAGCTATATAGTCAAAAGCCAGTTAAAGATATAAAGGCAGAGACATCAGCTGAATCAGCCAGGGTAATCACTAAAATAAATTATTTAAAAAGCTCAGATGCCTTCCTAATACAAGAGTCAGCTGAAAAGCTCATAGACTGAAAGTGAAGGATTGATGCTAGAGTGGTGAAATCTTGCATGCATTCATTTCAACTCTTCTTATTAATAACTACATAGTTTTTTTTCCAGGAGCCTGTTGAAAATAAACCTTATTTGGTCATCCTATGAGAGTACCTTTGTCAGCCTATAAACTTTTCAACCTATGAATTGTTCAGCCAACCCTTGTAATAACTGATAGTTTTCCATACTAAGGTGATTAAATTAGCAGTGGAAACAGTTGCTCCAAAATCATAGTTGCCGGGAAATTACTACCTTTGAAGTAAGGGAATTCTCTTCCTAGGAGATGGATAGATTTAATGCTTATGTACCAAGTGTCACACTGCATGCAAGTGGAACATGGTCTCTGAATGATAAAGATGTTCAAAAGTTGGAAAGAAAATATTTATCTATTTAATCAATTTGAATTAGTAGGGGAAGTATCTAGTACTTCTTACAGTTGAAAAAACTACAAAAAAAAACAAGATAGACAGAGATAAGTGAATACAAAAATAATACTTTTTTTTTTTTTAATTTTATTTGATTTTAAAAAAATTAAATAGGGAAGGCCAACGCAGATCAAACTAAGGATTAAAAAAGGTAGACAAAAATGGAAAGCAAGGGAAGCTGTAAAGCAGCTAGAATGTTCTGTTGAATCTTTTTGTAACCTCCATATACTCAAAGAATTTGTTTTAAAATGGTAGATCTTCTAGAATATACTGTATATCCAATCTTGGTAGAATATACTGTATATCCAATCTTGGTAGTTTTTTAATGATCGGCTTCAAGATGTCCTCTCTCTCAGACTGGTGGTTTTTACATTGGAACCAATAGTGGGCATAGTCTAATCGATGTTTAAATTTGTGTTTGTGAGCAAAAGAACAGAAATAATCTCTGGAAAAGAATGGACATAAACAATCAGATGTAGTATGAAAGAGAAATACTACACTGATATAAATATGAAGGATACCAGTTGGGTAAAGAAGTTCTAAGTGATCAAAGAGAAAGGAAGAATTGCTAAAAGCAAGAGTTTCAACATCATGAAAGATAAAGGATCTCAACAAATGATTAAATGCTGTGCAAGAAGAGGCATGTACAACCCACGCAAGCTTGAAAAGGCAGATGGAAAAGGATCATAGTGGTAGTGGTGGTGTTGGTGGTGGTGGTGGTGGTGGTGGTGGTGGTGGTGGTGGTGATAGTAGTGGGATAGGGTGGGGTGATACATGCACAAGTTCATTATAGTATTACATTTAATGTTTGCTCCTATATGTTGGCATGGGCTGGATCGGTTTTCAATACAACTCACCCAGATATGCAATATGTATGTTATATGTATATGTTGGAGAGAGTGAGTATGTGTGAGGTTGTACAAGCATGTATGAATATTGATATAGTAAACAATAGAATTGTATGTGTATATATATATGTATATATACAAATACCTATATGTATACAGCTATGTCAGAGCGAATACCTTAATTATATATTATATATAATTAATATATATATATATATATATATATATATATATATATATATATATATGAAGTTAATATGCTGGAGTGGTCTACATAGAACAATTCTGGAGCTAGACTATTAATATGTATAGGCATGCACATGCACATACACACATATATATATCTGTATATATATTTGTCATGCATATGAATATTATGTATATGTTATCAATATATATATATATATATTTATATATGGTGTATATATGATATATATATGGTATATGTATGATATATATATATATACAGAGTGAGGAAAGTGTGTAGGGGAATCTAAAAATGGCAGCAGGTTGTTAGTTAACTGCTCACCAATTTCAAAACTAACTACTTGAAACAACCTGTCAAACACAGAGATCAGGGTTTCAAAACTACCTGCCCACTTACACCCCCACGTCTACCCCCACAATCCAACATTCCAACCAGCAACAACAACAACAATAAAAATAGCAAAATAAGCGAAAATAAGATAGAAGTTGAGAAATTAAATGAAGTACCATGAGCCAATGTGATAATAACTATCAATGGCAACAACAA
>OZ024743.1:146744845-146777345 GCA_964016885.1 Eledone cirrhosa | reverse complement strand
AGATGCTATATGTTCTTAACCAAACTATGTTTTAGTATTACCTATTTCAATTTCAATTATTAGATAATAAAATATCCGACACTAAATAATAGATAGACTTGCGGTCACAAATACATACAATCACACACACAAACATACACACATTCATATATGTGTGTTTATACATACACACACGCAGACACACACACACACAAAGCGGCCGTAAAATGATGATGATGTTGATGATGATATATATATATATTTTTATATATATATAATAACTATATTATGATATATATATAATACCAACGCAATTTTTTTAAAGTGTTTTGGATGAAGCACTAAAGACTGATCATTTTAGAAGTCAAGTACAGCTACATATTAGGTAATTGCATATCATAGTGTATATTGTTAAATGAGATCATGTGTGTAGCTTAAAGTTTTCCCTAAATTTGTCCGAAAGATGGGTAAAGTTTAGTATGTTGTCAAGTATTCCACTCGAACTATTCACTTATCCATCTACATGGGTTTGTATTGTAAGAAGGTTTTCATCATGTTTTCAAAAGGTTATTCGTTCTGACATTTTTCTAAGTAGTTCTCTAAGAAGTAAAATTTCAAATTTTCTAGGACCTCACCAGGAATTGCTGTTACTCACATAGGGTTTTTTCCTGGAAATTATACCCCATTCCAGTTCTTAGTTTATATTCATGTCCTTCAGGTGATACATATATCTAAAATTAAAATGCTGGGAGTATCTGATTTTTTTAATTATTTGCAAGAAGGTTCATGCAGGTTTTAAAAAAATTTAGAGTTTTTACAGTACATTTGTAAACAGCATCTTTTTATTTAAGCATTTATAATTGTGGGGCAATCATTTATTTTTATAAAAATATATTTTTGTTATTGTAATAGATATTATAATTATTAGTACTGGTATCAAATTACTGTAGTTTGGCAGTATTAGGAAAGGTTTGTGCTAGCTTTGTGGTTTATTAGTAACCAATTACCTATGATCATAATATATATATGAACTAGCAGCAGTACCCAGCGTTGCCTGGGTAGGTAAAATAATATCTGCTTTGATGAAAAGGTGTTCATCTTAGCGACTGCTTCTCGATGACACATCTATGGTCACACACAAGCCATGCGGGGGAGGGAGGTAATGACCTCTAACACTAAGCCAAATTTCCTCACGCTACTTGATTGGAAACCGATGAATTCTCAAATACACAACTAAAAGCTCAGACGACGGCAGTGGCCATCGTTTTGCCTTTGACCGTCTATAAGATGTGCAATGATAGATTCTATCGTAGTATAAAAGTTGAACTAAATAAATTGATTTATGTGTGAGGTGGAGCCGAAGTTTCGAATTTGAACGAAATCGGTTGAAAAATGTGGGAGCTAGAGCCGAAAAGGCGGAAATTTGAGCGAAAAGGTGGTATTTTCGAATATTTAAGCGGCTGCCACGCCGTTCCTGAACAAAAAATCCAAAATGTAAAGCCAGTTTAAGATTGAAATAATCAGATCAAGCGTAGTGTAAAATTTGAACAAAGTAGGTTGATTAATGTGGGAGCTAGAACCGAAAAGTGGAAAATTGAGTCCAAAAGTTGTATTTTTTGAATATTTAAGCGGCTGCCACGCCGTCCCTGAACAATAAATGCAAAATATAAAGCCATTACAGGATGTGCAATGATAAATTCTATTTTGCTTTAAAATTTGAACGAAATCGGTGGTAAAATGTGGGAGCTAGAGCCAAAAATCTTATTTTTATCTGCAGAATGACCCCGGAATAAAAAAAAAACGATACGCTGATATATAGAAAACACTCCCCGATGACTAATCTATGAGCCTGTAAAGTTTCATGAAATCGGTCGTAAGATGTAGGCCCCTATAGGTAATACACAGACACACACATACTTAATTTTATATATATACAGATAACCATGTGGATTTGCTTGTTGGTAAGAGTCTAAGTGACACCATGAAATATTTAGCATAAGTTCTTAATTTTCAAATATGAGATCTGGCTTGCTAGTGCAGTGTTGCATCTTCTCTATATATTTCTTAAGGTATAGTTATGTTGATAAAAGTAACATTTGAATGGATCTGCTGTTGGTCCATGTAAGTTACACCCATGGAAATGACACTAGATTTGCTTCTAGTACATAATTGATTTATCATTTAAGTAAATAATAGATATCTTTTGTAATTTGATAAGACATATTTGAGTAGTTAAATTTTGAGGTGTTTTTTGTTATTAGGGTTGTAACATCGCTCTAACTAAACTGTCGTGTCTTTAAAAAGGAACACATACAGATATATCTTTTTCAACGATTGTTTTCAAAAAACACATAAATGTTTTTAAATATTTACACGCGAATTACCAAATGACTTTTTACAAAAATATGCCTCTATACATAAATTTCTTAAATACACACCAATGATTCTTCCTAAATCAATTATATTCAATGTTTACAATTTTGAAATTTAATAGCAAAAATTCTAGCTGTAATTTTTTAATAATAAATTTTCGTGTCTCACTATATAAAGGTGTACACATAAAACGTTCTTCCATTACCCGATATGCCATGGATTAACAAAAGTCCTAGTTGTAATTATCCAGCAAGTAATAAACAGATATATATATATATAATTATTATGCTCAGTCAACGAAGGTTGTCTCCTCCCATCTCTGTTGTATGTATTGACTCTTGAGCCATGACTACACAAACTTGAGATGTTGAGAGGCAACCTGTGCAAACTAGAATGTCAAAGATCCATGTCAGCATATGTGAATGACGTCACCATAATGGTGTCAAGCACCAAACATATTGAGTTGATCAGCACCACTCTAGGGGAATATGAAGCAAAACTTAAATATAAAAAATCAGTGTGTGTGGCTTGGCACCTAGAGAAGCAAGTCTATACTGTCTATCAGAGTTGTCAGTTAAATTGCTTAGACTCTGATTTGATCCAGACTTCCAAATGGACAAACATTGGGACAACGTATTGTGTGTGTGTGTGCATGCATGTTATATGGACACAGCATAACCAAATGACTAAGAAATTCATTTTGTAATCATGAGATTCCAGGTTTGATGCCTTTGCAAGCCATACTATATCCTCAGCTAACCTAAGATTGGTGGGTGAAATTTGGTTAATGGAATCTATGCAAGCCTATCATATGGAGTGTACTGTTCATTCAGAGGTCCTGCTTTGTCACCCACTGTGTCACAGGGATACTACCTGAGGGTTATATTAAGGGTGCAGTCTTTTATACACTAATTCAATGAACTGATAGTACAGTTCATTGAACAACCGATAACTCATCACAAAATCTGATGGAGACACATCTACTATCTACATATATATATATATGTGTGTGTGTGTGTGTGTGTGTGTGTGTGTGTGTGTGTGTGTGTGTGTGTGTGTGTGTGTGTGTGTGAGTGAGTGTGTGTGTGTGTGTATTTTTGTATAGTATATGTGCATATATGTTTATGTCCTCCTCCTCATCATCATCATCATTTTTACATTAACTTTTCCATGCTGGCATGTGTTGGATGTGACTTTTTGAAGATATGTTTGAAAAAGTTGGATGTTTTTCCTAACACCAACACTTTTAGTCACTTTTTACAACACGTAGGGATATGGTGCACCTATTCTAATCTGGATACACATGGTATATATATATATATATATATATATAAGAAAAATGGAGTGCTGCGTTGTTGCACATGGGTTACATATTAATAAAATTAGTCCTTCATCAGTGATCTTCCAGCTTTCATTGGTATTTCATCGCTTTAAAAATCATATACCTCTGGTTGGTGCGAGCAATAACTAAATAAAGTTATTGGGACAAGTAAAATAGGGTGAACGAGCGAGACATGTAAATAAACAATGATGGTATTGCAACGAAAAGATAGGAAGAGACAAGTACATGATATCTGTAAGCTTAAGCTTGGTGAATTCATGGACGAGAGATACAGACCATCCGGCATGGGTGAGATGTAAGCAAGAAAAGGATTTCACACAGGTCAAACGGGAGGAAGTGAGAGAGGGGGAGAAGCAGAGAGTGAGTGAGTGGAAGTGTGAGGAAGAGGCCAGCCGAGAGAGAGTGTGACTGGCAGAGGGGGTAAAAAGAATGTGAGAGATACAGAGAGACGGGAAGCAGTAAGAAAGAAACAGACAATCGCAGCTGAGGAAAAAATATAAATATAAGAAAAATGGAGTGCTGCGTGGTTGCACATGGGTTACATATGAATAAAATTAGTCCTTCATCAGTGAGATTATATATGTGTATATATATATATATATATATATATATATATATATATATATATATATATATATATATATATATATATATATATATATATGGTGTGTGTGTGTGTGTGTGTGTCTGTGTATTACCTATAGTGGCCTACATCTTACGACCGATTTTCATGAAACTTTACAGGCTCATAGATTACTTATCGGGAAGTGTTTTCTATATATCAGCGTCTCGTTTTTTTTATTCCGGGGTCATTCTACAGATAAAAATCGATAGGGGAGGTCACCTTTTTTTTAGGTATCGAAAAATAAGATTTTTGGCTCTAGCTCCCTCATTTTGCCACCGATTTCGTTCAAATTTTAAAGCAAAATAGAATTTATCATTGCACATTCTGTAATGGCTTTATATTTTGCATTTGTTGTTCAGAGACGGCATGGCAGCCGTTTAATATTCAAAAATACCACTTTTAGACTCAAATTTTCACTGTTTCGGCTCTAGCTCCCACATTAATCAAACTACTTTGTTCAAATTTTACACTACGCTTGATCTGATTATTTCACGTCTTAAAGTAGCTTTACATTTTGGATTTTTTGTTCAGGAACGGCGTTGCAGTCGCTTAAATATTCGAAAATACCACCTTTTCGCTCAAATTTCCGCCTTTTCGGCTCTAGCTCCCACATTTTTCAACCGATTTCGTTCAAATTCGAAACCCCCTCCCCCAGCATGCCCCTTCGTCAGTCACCCGAGTTTCTCAGTGATAGAGGTCATCACCACCCTCCCCCGCATGGCCTGTGTGTGGCCATAGATGAGTCATCGAGAAGGTGTCGTTAAGATCAACACATTTTCATCAAAGCAGATATTATTTTACCTACCCAGGCAACGCTGGGTACTGCTGCTAGTATACATATATATTTATTAACAGATTAAAGTTTATGCAAAGAATCACTGCTTTCACCCTTAACGGGATCTTCTGAAACTTATCGAGCCTTCTTTGGATTTTAGTCTTCAAATTTATTATTATTACTATATATATATATATATATATAAGATTCAGGACCCCGGCGGGTGAGCTCTAGCCGTTTCAATAGCTAGATCCAAACTAGCTGTCAAAATGGCCGGAGCTCAGCCATCGAGGTCCTGAATCTTTTAATATTACCCACTCTACTACCCTAAGTATCGAGTACTCTATTGGGTTATGGGGCTCCTGGTATTTTACCACACCCTTTCTGATATATATATATATATATATATATATATATATATATATATAATAGAATAATCGAGTATCGGAAAATCAGCTCACGAGTTTACGATAAATAAATCCGACATGAGTGGCAGAGGGCTCAATAATTCAGATAAATCAGAGCTATAACTATCGTTAAAATACCAACACCCATGCAGCCGAAAAATAACGACCAGGAAGATTCGGGTCACTCAGATAAAATATCAATAAATCAATAACTTATATGAATGTAAAAACTTACCCGGACCCACTAGAAAGATGGTAAATCTAGCTTCTTGGGTTTCTGCAATTCCTTACTCCGCCCCCTATCAGCCCACATAAAAATATATAAGACTTCTAGGGAGGGGATGGACCGGAACACTTTATCAACGGGTCATGTCCAAACGAATAAAGAAGCTAACTAAACGAATAAAGAAGCCACTGTGTTTAAGAGACATAGTGTATGTGCATATGTGCACATACACTAATATATATATATATATATATATATATATATATATATATATATATATATATATATATATATATATATATATATAAGTGTATGTGCACATATGCACACACACATGCACATACACTATGTCTCTTAAACACAGTGGCCTTTATAAATGCTGTTTGAAAAGACAGTAGATATACCGAACCCAATATGTTTTGCTGGAGAAGATATAAACTGCTTAAAGTTCAAATCAAATACAGATCTAGAAGTCTCAGAATCCTACAAGATTCAAACTTTCTATACTGTTGGGAATATGTTTGTGAATTTTGAAGAAAATTTCAAAAGTGCTGGTTCCTCTTTATGGATACATCTGCTCAGAAATACAAGGTGAATCAGATGACACGAGAAAACAATTGCATAGGGTATATTTATAAATATTTATGAAACATTATCAAAAATACTAGTTTGTGCATAACATATGTATATATGCATTTTAGGAAATATAATTAGATTTTTCTACTGATTAACTGTCTATACACCACATTTCTAATGTTTGTCTCTATAAGTGTATATATTATTAATATAATTCATTTATATATATATATATATATATATATATATATATATATATATATATATATATATATATATATATATATATATATATATATATACATATATATATATATACATAAATGTAAGTATATATGTATATATATTATACGTATGTATGTATAATATATGTATACATACATATATATATATACACGTACATGTGTATCTGATTAAAAGCAAGTATATTAAAAAATCTCAATCAATTTTTTATGAAAAAGAAACTCTCTCGTTATATTTATTCAAAATACATTATATATTATTTTTAATATGTGCAAATACATATATACATAAGTAAATGAGTGAGATAGTGCATGTGTCTTTATATATCTATGTGTATGTGTATATATATATATATTTTTTTTTTTAGTATATCTTGGTTGTATACCAACACTTCAGTATGCCGATTGGAGCACTCGACGAAGTGCGCAGGTTGGTTTGGTTACACCGGAGTAATGTAAAATAAACTAAAATAAATAAGTCACATATTTAGGATTTGGCTCCGTTTATTACTGCTATATATATTTCGGTGACAGCCATCTTTGGCTGTGACCTCTTCAAGCAGTCCGAATTAGTGTGGTAGAGACGAGTACACATGTTGTTGAGCTGTTTAACTTTGTCAATACTCTGATATGCCCAGTTCCTGGTTGGGTTGTTATTTCACTGAGGAACTGGAATCATATGAATTTAAACAAACGAATTTCAGCGTCAAAGGACATCCTCTCCTCCCATTGGTCAGTTGTGAGAACATTCCTCAGTCAAAAGTCTATAGAAATTCGTTCTGGGACGAAGCAATCTGTAGTGGTTGTTCTTGTTATTGTTAAGTACATCTGACCTCTACCCTTATGTTGGTAGTGGTGTTGGTGTTGGAGTCAGCTCAAAAAAATGATAAAGTGGTAGAAGGAATAAGATGGTAAAAGAACAAAATAAAAGATAAGCAAATAAAATGTGGTGTTGGTGTTGCGGTCAGCCTAGGTCTTGCTGCTGCTGACATTTAGAAGTATCTGTGTGTGTTTCTTCATCCATCCTGCCACCATTTCTCGTGGTGGGGGGGGGGGGGGGGCTGTGCCATGCATATGAAGAAATAGAAGGCAATAAAATGAAGAAAACAGAAAATAAATAATAAATAGAAAATAAATGAAAAATAAATGAAAAATTAAAAATTAAAAATAAGAATGAATATTCAAATAAAATAAAATGTGTGTGTGTTATAAAGATGTTGGCCAAATTAGAAAGACTGTGTCAGAATCAATCTCTAGGCTATCATGGTGCCTGCTCAGCCTGGGTGGTTCCCTATTGCTTGAGGGGAGTTCCCAACCTATGGTGTTGTTACTGCCCATATAGCTTGAGGGAGGTCCGGCCAAGAGGTGTCTACATGTTCTGGAGAAGTCCCTATAGGTTGAGGGGAGTTCACATCTCAGTGTGTTGTTACTGTCCTTATAGCTTGAGGAAGGTCCCGGCCCTGAGGTGTCTGCATGTCCCGAAGAAGTCGGTTCTGAGGTTTATCAGGCGGCTTCCACCTCTTAGTATCTCGAGGGTCTCGTTCAGACATAGTTTGCATATGCCAGATCCCCCTTTATCGGGTGGTACTTTCCTGATTATGGACCAGGCCAGAGAGTACGGGGTCCTGTCCAGCTTAAGCTTCCAGATCAGGTCGGAAAGAGCCGTACTTTTCCTTTTGGCCCCCTTATTGAAGGAATGGCGATGGTTATACCAACGGTTTTTAAAGCTCGTTGATGTGGATCCTATGTAGGGGTGTTCGGAGTTGGGGGTTTTAACCCTACATCCGTATATTAGGTTCTTCTTAAGGCATTCATTACTAAGGGGGCATGATTCGGGGTTTCTACAGTTGCAGAGGGTGGTCGACCTCTGCGTGCCTAGTGTGGGGTTCCCGTTACATGTTCCATGGTGGTCTTCCCCCGGGCACGGTAGGGGGTCCCCGGGTCTGTTTGAGTTTCTTGGGTGGGCACTGGGTCCCCCCTTCTCTCCTTCCACATGGTTCTGCTGGGTGCTTATATTGCCATCTTCTGGTTGTGTGTGGTTTTTAAGCCTACTTCTGTTGATGCTAGCTATGTGTTGGGCCAGATCTCTCGTGGTGGAATACGAGAGCTTCACAGTGTGTTGTTGAAGATCTTGTGGTATCTATGGTCCCTCGGGAAGCATTTATCAAGTGCTCCAAAGAATAATCGGGCCAAGCTGTTCTTTAGGGCCGCTGAGTAGGGTGGGGTGTACCACGTGATTTTTCTGCGTCTACTCCTATATGGGTGGGTTGAGGGCGTCGTGAGTTGTTGGAGAGTTGTTGGGTTGCTGGTGGTTCCCGCATTGTTGCTTCCCATTTGGGCGCTATGCGTTTTGCTATCTTCGCGGCCCGAATCTGTGGGGTGATTGTTGCCCGACGAAAATCAACTAGCCAATGTCTTTGGAAGAACTTTCGAGCCGGGGCCTATGGACAACTTCCAGAAATCGCTGGCCTGGCAGTGCTACCGAGGAGCTTTGCCAGTTCGGGATAAACTCTACAGACATGGAGGTGCCGTCAGCCGGGCATGTCCGAGATGCGCTCAGGGCGACGAAACCGTCCTGCACGCACTCGTCCAGTGTCCGAGCATTGCTGACTTGTGGGTTTATGTCGAACACTTGCTGTCGCGTGTAGGACGGATCCAGCTATCAGCTGAGTCCATCGTGAGGATTGCCCCGCCCTCTTCCTTTAGCTGCGAAGGGCAGGCAGTTTTTATCTGTCTGGTGGCCATGGCAAAAGAGATAGTATGGTGGACACGTTTGAAAGGGCTGAAGACGAGCACTTACCTCTTCGGTGATGCCCTGATTAACTTTTTCAAATTTCATTTGAAAAGGAAAATCAGAGTAGAGAGGGGAGTGCTCTCTTCCCAGCATTTTGTTGAAAGATGGGTGAGAGAAGCAAGTATGGCCCGAGTGAATGGGCCTACTCTGAGTATGTGTCTGTAAATTAAAGGTGGAAAACTGGGAGAGGGCATTTGCCCTGGCTGGTGGTCAGAGTCACTGTGGCCCTTTAATGGGCTTTCTCCACAAATGTCCCTCGGAAGTCTCCCCCCCCCCCCCCCCCAATTGAGGAATTTTTCATTGTTTTTTTTTTGTTACATCCTCTGTTTTTGTTTTTTTTACACGCAGAAATGCCCATTTGTACCGTCCTGTATTGTCCTGCACTGTCCTTAATGTCTACTTTATGTAAACCCTTGTGGTTAATAAAGAAAGCATTATTATTATTATTATTATTGAATGCCATGGTTGACGGAGGCTCGGCTCTGTAAGGTATAGTAATTTTTAACCGTTAAAACAATTGTAAATTGTTTAAAACTTGAACCAAATTGTTGATAAAGACACCCTCCTCCTCGTGAGAGGGGTCTTTCTGTCCGATATTTGGCCCTTCGGGGTTAAATAACCAGTTATTGGGGTTTTGTACCCAAAATTTCATTTTAAACAAAAAAACATGGCTACGAAAAAGAAATTTCATACGTCACTCCCACTCATTCCGTCTTCTTCTTCCTCAATCATCACTACAGCAGAGAGAAGATTGTCTCTCTCCCTCCCTTCTTTAAATGTGTCTCTCTCCCTCCCTTCTCTTTCGCAAGCGACGAAAGAAAAGAAAAGTCTCGTGCAAAGCGTGCAAGGTTTCTCCACGACGACGACGACAGCGACGAAACAGGTGTGCGGGAAATACGAAAACCCAGTTCATTCGTCTGACGTCAGGAATAATAGCAGTAGCAGCCGTAATAACAACAGCAACAGTGACAATGAAAACAACAGTAGCAGCCGCAACAGCATCACCAGCAGCATAAACAACAACAGCATTAGCAGCAGCAACACCAACAACAACCACAGCAACAGCGGCGGAGGCAGTAGTCGTAGTACCTGCAGCAACAACAAAAGTACCAGCAGTTCTGACGACAACAACAACAGCAGAGAAAAACCAATCTCATTTGCAGGTATTGCGAAAAACCTGGAAACAATCCTCATAACAAATGAGGAATTAGAGGAAGCGAAGAAGATGGTGACAAAGAACGGACACCGAGCAATCTGCAAGGCAGCGAAAAATTTTTTCGAAACCCAAGAGCACTGTACGGTCACGTACCGTACAGTAAGTACAAAATCCCGTAGGGTGGAAAGAGCCACAGAGGCCCAAATACAAAAAGCCTTGGGGTCTGTGTGGCAGAGGAAAACGCACATCACCCGAGGCAAAAAATACGCCACCGTAGACGTACTTTTTGCCACACCCCAGGAGGCAAAGGCCCAATCAGTAGTGACCCTAAGGAGCGAGGAAATGGTGTTGGTGCCCTCCTACTGCGGGCAAAAAATTGTGAGGGTCAAACTGACCCACGTCCCCCCCGGAATGACCCCTTCTTGGCTGGCCGCGTCTGTCCTCGTCGGAATCGAGGACAAAACAACTGTACTGCAAGTACAGAAAAAAGTAAGAGAAGATTGGGTCGGCTCCTCCATTGAGATGCTAATCCAAACCAACCAGGAGTGCATCGAAGCTATCCCGGATGTGATAGACTTCGATAACGGCACTCAACTGCCCATAAGTGTTGAGGGCAAACGCCCGAAATGCTTTCGCTGTGGATCGAAGACTCACCTCAGGGCCTTCTGCAACGAGAAGACCCTGAGAAAGGAGAAAACCCCCCTCCTCCCGAATCCGGTTCCACGGCTACCAGCAACAGGACAAGCGGCAACCAGGAACGATAGGTCCGTGGCACCCATACCCACTCCACGGAAATCAAAGACAGCAGCAGCAGTGGAAATATTAACAACAACAACAGCAATACCAAATGCAGCTGCAACAGAGACTCCAGTGCAAACATCACCAACAACAACAAGTGAAAGAGTGGAGCTGGTACCCCTCCCCGACCTTACAGAATCAGACATGGAGTGTGAGGTGGGAGAGGGATGGCAAAAGGTCTCAAGAAGGCACAAACGCAGAAGCAGCGCATCGTCGCCTTTGAAAAGGGAGGAAAGAAATGAGAAAAGGGTAAAGTCTACTGCAAAGAGACCCACAGCAGCAACACCACCAACACCATCACCACCCACACCAGCACCACCATCACCACCGGCGACAACCCCACCGCCAACAACACCTTCAACACCACCACCACAAGCACCAACATCGCAAACACAACAACAAAACACACACACCCAGCAACAACGACAAGAAAATAGCAGAACCACACCCCACCCCCAGAAAAACAAATGCACGGCAATAAACACACACAACAAGAAACTAATGACTTACATAATTGAACACACAGACATTTCACAACAGGACTACATAATACCAGCACCAATCAAAACGCCAACTAACATAAGACTGCTAAAAATAGCACAGAAACAATACACAAACATTAAAACGAAATTCCCCAACGCAGTTGGTGATTTCAGGGACCTAGGAGGAACCATTAATCGAAGAGTATATTCAGACATTCTCTTAGAAGAGCCGACGACCAGCCGAAGGGACGATTCAACGGTCCCTTCACCAGACGATCAAGTGAAAAGGGATGTAAAAACCATCCCTCCTCTACCAAAAATACGGTAAGTGGTCTTTCCCATCTTTTCCACTCTATTTTAAACATGACCTCACTCAGAATAGGCAGCATAAATGCGCGTGGCTTGGGGTCGTCATGGAAGCAGGGTCACCTGCTCAACGACCTCAGGTCACTAAACATAGATGTAGTGGCCATCAGCGAGACCAGAATCTCCGAAGCACGGGCCTTCGCACCGATCTTCGGCGGCTACGATGTGTACGCATCTCCCAGCCGTCCTGGATCGGGTGGAGGAGTTGCTGTGCTTTTTCGGAGAGGTTTGGATCTCGCCATACGGGCCATCTTCCTGGACCCAGAGGGTAAGCTGGTGGTGCTGGACGTGACCAGCGGAGACGGGCAAGCTTTCAGGCTAGTGGCCGTCTATGCCCCGACAGGAGCAGGGCGGCCTGATTTCTTCCGGCGTCTGGAGACCTTTCTTGGAACGTCGCGCTCTTTAGTGTTAGTGGGCGACTGGAACGGGATCTTAGATGCACGCTGGGACTGTGTGGGATTAGCGGATAGGGGTGGAGGGTGCAAGAGCCTCACCAACCTGCTCAGGCGTTTTGAACTGTCTGACAGGTACCGATTGGATTTCCCGAATGTGCCAATGTGGACTTGGACAAACCGCATAGGGTCATCCAGATCATATCTAGATAGAGTATTTTGTAGGGAAATAGATAGGTCTAGCATAGGCTGTCCACAATTCAAGATAGTCAGCTACACGGACCACAAATTCGTGATCTGTGTGCTTGACTTAGATAGGCTTCATAGACGAGGACCCGGCTACTGGAAGCTAAACGCGTCCTTACCAGCGCGCAAGGCCTACAGAGACCGGATTAGCGAACTAGTTAAGCGGGCGTTGACGGGGGCCATCGTCAACAACAAGTGGTGGTTTGCTCTGAAAAGAGCGATTAGAATAGAATCGATTAGGTTTAGTAAGGCTTTAGCAATAGAGAAAAATAGAGCAGAGGGAGAACTAGTTAGAAAATTAGACGAGGCGCTTAGCAAAGGCATTGCGACCGACGTGCTTGCGGCGAAATTGGCCCTTGACCAATTCTTCAATGCAAAGCACGAAGGCTGCGTTGTCAGAGCTAGGGTGCGTGCTCTCAGACACGAGGGGACGAAAGCCGTTCAATGGGCCCGAGTGGCGGAGGCGCGTCGTGGCAACAAAGCCACGATCCGGTCTTTGGTGGACCACGACGGGCGCATGCTACTCGATCCCGGGCAAATGTGTGAAGCTTTTCAGCGACACTTCGCTCAGCTGTTCGGGGGCAGCGGGGGGCCGGGTAGAGGGATGGACTTTAGTGTCTACCTCGACGGACTGCCGCGGCTCTCGGCCACTGAGGCGAAGTGTTGCGAAAAGCCGATAACAGCCGCTGAAGTAAGGGAGGCAATGACTGGCTGCACAAGGGGTAAATCGCCTGGTTTGGATGGTCTGCCCTATGAACTTTACGTACAGATGCCAGACTTGTTCGGAGGCCTCTTGGCGGACGTCTACTGCAACTGGCAACAGAACGGGAGAATTCCCAGTTCTGTGAGCCGAGGAGCGGTGGCACTGCTGAGAAAGGATCCGAACAAGGGGGATAACATAGACAATTTCCGGCCCATAACTCTGCTAAACACAGAGTTTAAGATTTTGGCCAAGGTGCTAGCAAAGAGGTTGGCGCTTGTCGTTGGTGGTCTGGTGGGAGAGGCGCAGACATGCGCCATTCCCGACAGATCCATCCACGACAACCTCCACCTCATGCGATACATCGTAGAGAGGGTAGCTAGGGAACCTGGCACGGGTGGGTCCTTGATCAATTTAGATCAGTCGAAAGCTTTCGATAGGGTCGACCATCGTTACCTAGCGGCAGTCCTGAGGGCGGCTGGCTTTGGGCCCGTCTTCAGAGGCTGGATCGCTGCCATGCACAGCGACATCTGCTCTGTGGTGAGAGTGAACGGTCACCTGTCGGAACCGTTCAACATCATGCGCTCGGTCCGCCAAGGATGTCCCCTCTCGTCCCTCTTGTACGTATTGACTCTCGAGCCATTACTGCACAAACTGGAGACGTTGAGGGGAGTCCCGCGCGAACTAGGATGCGGAAGATCCGTGTCAGCATATGCGGACGATGTCACCGTAGTGGTGTCGAACGCCAAACACATCGAGGCGATCGGCACTACACTAAGAGAATACGAAGCGGTGACAGGAGCAATGATCAACCAGGAAAAGTCAGTGGGCCTGCAGCTCGGCACCTGGAGAGGCAGGTCCATGCCGTCCAACAGCGTCGTCGGGCGCTGGACGGACGGACCGGTTAAATTGCTAGGGGTCTGGTTCGGTCCGGACCTCCAGACGGACAAAAACTGGGACGAGGTGACGAGCAGGGTGGCTTCTCTCACCCAGAAATGGGCGGAGAGGAAGCTATCCCTGAAAGGTCGAGCGGAGGTGGCTAACGCGTACATCGCGTCTGTCATCTGCTACCGCCTAACCGTCGTACCTTGTCCTAAGCCTCGCCTGACTGCGCTGGAGCGTTTGCTCTTTCGCTTTTTGTGGAAGGGACGTGCTCCGATGGTCAGGCGGTCCATCTGTTGTCAACACCCGCTACGTGGAGGGCTGGGCATGCCGTGGCTGATGATGCGCAGGCACGCGCTCAGGCTACGACATCTCCACCTCTTCCTCGACGGTGATCAGGTGTGGTCGCCGTTTGCTAGACGCGTTTTTCCCCAGCTCGTTTCCTTGACGGAGCTGCAGTCCTGGGTCAAGCGAAGACCGAGAGGGAGCGCCTGGAGACTGGAATGTCTTCAGGCGCTCACAGCCCTCGACCAATCGGGCAATGTGATCGGTGGAAACTCCACCTCGGCGTTCTATAGAGGATTAGTGGAGGGGAAGAGCGACGACGTACTTGGGGAAACTCTAGGCGTCGACGAAAATCAACTAGCCAATCTCTTCGGAAGAACCTTCGGGCCAGGGCCTATGGACAACTTCCAGAAATCTCTGGCCTGGCAGTGCTACCGAGGAGCCTTGCCAGTTCGGGATAAACTCTACAGGCATGGAGGTGCCGTCAGCCGGGCATGTCCGAGATGCGCGCAGGGCGACGAAACCGTCCTGCACGCACTCGTCCAGTGTCCGAAAATTGCTGACTTGTGGGTTTATGTCGAACACCTGCTGTCGCGTTTAGGACGGATCCAGCTATCATCTGAGTCTATCGTGAGGATTGCCCCGCCCTCCTCCTTTAGCCGGGAAGGGCAGGCAGTTTTTATCTGTCTGGTGGCCATGGCGAAAGAGATAGTATGGTGGACACGTTTGAAAGGGCTGAAGACGAGCACTTACCTCTTCGGTGATGCTCTGATTGACTTTTTCAAATTTCATTTGAAAAGGAAAATCAGAGTAGAGAAGGAAGTGCTCTCTTCCCAGCATTTTGTTGAAAGATGGGTGAGAGAAGCAAGAATGGCCCGAGTGAATGGGCCGACTCTGAGTATATATCTGTAAACTAAAGGTGGAAAACTGGGAGAGGGCACTTGCCTTGGTGGTCAGGGTCATTGTGGCTTTTTACTGGGCTTTCTCCACAAATGTCCCTCCGAAGTCTCCCCCCTATTGGGGAATTTTTCATTGTTATTTTCATTGTTATTTTTGTTACATCCTCTATTTTTGTTTTTTTTACACGCAGAAATGCCCATTTGTACCGTCCTGCATTGTCCTGCACTGTCCTTAATGTCTACTTTATGTAAACCCTTGTGGTTAATAAAGAAATCATTATTATTATTATTATTATTATTATTATTATTATTATTATTATTATTATTATTCTTTGAGTCTCAGTCATTGATGTTATTTAACTGGAAAGTTTGTTGAAATGAATATCAAGCCGCTACATGCAGCCTTAAACATTCATGACGTATCGGAGGTTTCTTGCTGTTCCCAGCAAGCATGCTTTTTGAAGTGTTCCAAACAATGGGGCTGGACTAATCTTCTTTAACCATCCTTGGAAATTCTTTGAGATAGTACCTAGTGCTCCTATGACAATCGGGACGACAGTTCCAAATCCTTTTTAACAGCCAATTTAAGTCCTGGTATCGGTTAATTTTCTCCCTCTTCTTTTCTTGCACAAATGGGCAGGCTACATCTACAATCAGACACAATCTTTTTCCGTTCTCAAAAACCACCAGGTCAGGCCTATTGTGTTCAAATTTATTGTCCGTCTGTATCCTAAAATCCCATTGCACCTTCACTTGATCGTTTTCTATCACCGATTCTGGCTTTTGCTCATACCACTTCTCAGAATGTGGTAAATTGTTTAGTTTGCATAGATGCCAGTGGATCACCCTGCCTATCACATCATGCCTCCAGCCTTTATAGTGAGTCTGGGCCAGGTGTTTACACTCGGATACAATGTGAGCCATAGTCTCCTCTCTCTCTCCACAGATCATATACAGTGGGCTAGCCTCCTCCTTGTTAATATGGTGTTTCACCCACTTCGTTCTGAGGGCTTGCTCTTGCACAGCCATTAGCATTCCTTCTGTAGCTTTTTTAAGGTCTCCTCTTTTTAACCAGTTCCATGTCTGTGGATCTCTGAATTCCGTTTTCTTAAAGAAGGTGCTATGAAGGGATTTTTTATGAAGATTGCTCTTCTTCCTTGTTGTTATTTCCTCCTTGGACACGCCCTGGTCCTTTGTCTTCTGCTTCAGTACAATTTTGAGCATTGGCTCCCTATTGTCAGACACATTTGTGCACACTGTTTTTCTCCATCTGAACAAAGTCCTCTATGTTGATAAGACCTCTTCCACCTTCAGATCTATTTAAGTAGATTCTATCAACATCACTCCTCTTTTGGAATATGTTGTAGATAGTCATTAACTTCCTAGTCTTCCTATCCATTTCTTTTTTGTTCAGTAACATTCCATTTCAGAATTCCCGCACTGTACCTAATAATAGACACAGCTCAGGAATTTACTGCACTTATGACATTCCTACTATTTAGATGTGATTTTAGTATGTTCCTTACTTTCCTTATGTATTCAGATCTTATCAATTCCTTTATTTTTTGTTCTTGATGTCATCTGCCTCCAGAACACCTAAATATTTTATCCCTCTTCAGTGTCAATTTCCTTTATCATCTTACCTGTTGGTACCTGGATTCCGTTGCTTCTGCTCAATTTACCCCTCTTCATCACTAGGACTCCACACTTATTAGCACCAAATTCCATACATATATCATTGCTGAAAATACGCACAGTGTCAACAAGTACATCCAACTCCTTCTCACTCTTCCCAAAGAGTTTAAGATCGTCCATGAGAGGAGGTGGTTGATGGTAAGCTCTCCTCTTCCCAGCTTGTATCCTGCTCTCACTTTTTGCAATATGAGGGACTAGGGTATGAGAGTAAGGACATACAACAAAGGAGACAAACTATCTCGCTGGAAGATGTCTCTCTTGATCTTCACGCCTCCCAAGGATTCTCCACCTGATGTTAGCTCTGTTTCCCAGGACTTCATACTTTTACTTAATAGCTGTCTGATGTTGTCTGCCACCTTGAAGATTTCTAGGCTTTTGGTTATCCAAGAATGAGGTACCATGTCAAATGTCTTTTTCTAATCTATTCATCCCATGGCAAGACCAGTATGCCTCCTCTTACAATTCCTCATTACCATCTTATCAATAAGTAACTGGTCTTTTGTACTACGGGACTTTTTTCGGCATCGTTTCTGTTCGTCCAGTAACAAGTTGTTTATGTTGAGGTGATAGTAGATTTCCTCAGACACAATGCTTTTTAACAGTTTCCACATTAGGGACAGACATGTGATAGACCTTTAGTTGGTAACTTTAGTAGTAATGAAAGACCCTTGATTCAGTCTTTCATTACAAGAAGGTGGTACCTTTTGTCAACCATGCTGGTACTTCACCCGACATCAAGCTGTTATTGTACATGGCTGTCAGTTTTTGGTGGAGGGATGTTATTTTTTATCCAATATCATTGCACACCATATGGACCTTATTATTATTATTATTATTATTATTATTTTGTGGTGGAGTGTCAGTATCAGTAAAGTGTCAGACATCATGCTTCGTAGCATAGAGTTATGGCCCTTTATATTCTGAGTTCAAATCCCACCGAGGTTAGCTTTGCCTTTCTTTCTTATGGGGTCAATAAAATAAAGTACCAGTAATGCACTGGATTTGATTTAATCAACTTTCCCCTCCCCCAGTACTTGTAGTAGTATTGATTTCATAACCTTCTGATATCACACACACACACACACACACACACATATATATATATATATATATATATATATATATACACATGGTGTCCCAAAAAAACGTATACACACTTTCATTACCTGTACAGACATAATTTAATTGTATGTAAACACCCAAAAATGTTTACATAATTTAAATAATTGTTTTTATTTTGGGCACAAGGCAAACAATTACCCAATGCATTACTGGTACTTTATTTTATCGAGCCCATAAGGATGAAAGGCAAAGTTAACCTCGGTGGGATTTGAACTCAGAACATAAAGGGCCATAACTCTATGCTGCAAAGCATGGTGACTGATCCTCTACCGATACTGCCAATCCACCATATAATTTAAATAATGCATATAAAACAGAATTTATTTTAATGCATTTTTTAAAGATTTTTTGTATATAAATTCTTTGGGGACTCCCTGTATATGTGTATGTATGAATACAGATTATCAAAATGGAAAAATCATAGAACGAGTATTACTCTACTGTCAGCCCTGCATGGTAGAAATATAACATTCTAAATAAAATTAAGACCTCCAAAATCTTACTTAGACTTCTTTAACAAGCTATCTAAACATTAAGAATCTCAATGCTACTGATCAGTGGTTAGAAATCGCCATAGAATGAGTAATTACATTATTAAGCTGAGGAAATTTTAAAGAAAAGGTTAAATGATTTGATTAAATGTGAAAGATCTCCGATTTCTCAAGTGTACAATGGAGATGAAACAATGGAGATGAAATTGGTGATGTGGGAGATGTCAGTACAACCACACATTTTTACAAACATTATGCACCTACTACCACTACATTATTACCATTCAAAAATTGTTTTAATATGCATATTGTAAAGACTGGTTTTCTTGTCATGTGCAAATACCAAGATAATTTTCACAAACTTTTGCTGCAAATTATGGAGAAAAGAATGCAAGAACAAAGAGTTGATAGCAGGATGGGGAAAATAGCAAAAGTTGTTGTTTTTTTAAACTATGGGGGGCATTTTAAAAAGGAATACGCTTTCTTGTAGAAAAAACAATAATGAGAAATGCTATGTGGAAGCCATTCAACAAACACGACAATAAAGTCCCAATTTTCAAAGACAAAATCAAAATAGACCAAGGTTAGACAGAACATTTGACAACATGAGAACTAAATATTTTCAAAGAGACCCTCCCATTCAAGCAGGAATCCAAACTTCAAAAGACACAGGTTCCAAAATCAAGGAAACAGATAATTTTAGATGAAACTGTCGTTTTGTATGAAATAACTACAAAGAACATAATGAAATATACAAACCTAAAATACACAGTACCTACAGAAACAATTACAAAAAATGCTAATAATCGTTTTTTAGACCAAAAGATGAAGTAAAGGGACATGAGATGGATCTCAATTTCAAGAAAGGGAAATTAATTAATCAGTTATTTAAAATATTAATATCCATATAAGTCTACATACTCAATAAATGACAGACATTTACTCCTCAAAAATATACTGGAAATTAAAGATATTATTTAAGAATACTGAGGGCGGTGGCTTGGCAGTATCGGTAGAGGGTCGGACGCTAAGCTTTGCAGCACAGTTACGTCCCCTTACGGACTGAATTCAAATCCCGCCGAGGTTAACTTTGCCTTTCATCCTTACGGGGTCGATAAAATAAAGTACCAGTAATACACTGGGATAATTGCTGGCCTTGTGCCAAAAGTAGAATACTGTAAAATTATTTGAAGAAAGCAATGAGGAATCTTTAGTTAAAAATAAAAGTGAATACCACCTAAGAAAAGGTTGAAATGTAATCGTTTATGGCTTTTGTGAATATATTTCAAAACAATAGAAAGAAGACAATTAAAATCTAATTCAACTAGACAACAATGCAACCATCTAACTCATTAAAACTTAGATAAAAATATAGTTATAAAGGACACCAAAAAGAAAGTAAGATATATTATTATGGATTAAGAATACTATACAATCAAGTATAATACATATTATAACAAGCCAGAAATTATAAACATACCAATATTATGAAGTAATTCACTGTTTTACTTCTATGTCAAAAATGTGAAACAGATAATCTAGTAAATCTTTTTACTAATTTTAAATGTAAAACAAGCAGCTTCTGTTTTTGCACTCTGAAAAACTCGATGGAGTTGAAACTGGTTAGTAAATAATCAAGACTACTTTTATTTTATACTGTATTTCAGATTTACGTAAAAAGATGTGACCTTTTAGTCTTCTTTATAATGTAATTTGCAGAGACATTTTGAACATTTTTTTACTATACTTATCGGTTGATTACATATCAATTAAGTTTTTAACTCATTGTTTATCATCATCATCATCATCATTTTACGTCCACTTTTCCCTGCTTGCAAGGGTGGGATGGGAACTGATTCTGGCTTGATTTCTACAGCTGGTTGCCTTTCCTAACACCAACCCCATTTACAGTGAGTGCTGGGTCCTTTTTTTCCGTGGCGCCTACACATCCACTTCTACAGTGTGGGCTGGATGCTTTTTTGCTGTGGTACCTCTGCGACCACTTTGCAGTGGAATGATAGGGACCCCAGTCCCTATCATCTCATTTCTACAGCTGAGTAAACTGGAATAAGCAATGTGAAATAAAGTGTCTTGCTCAAGGAAACAACCCATCACCCGGTCTGAGAATTGAACTCACAACCTTTCAATTGCAAGGCCAATGCTCTAACCACTAAGCCATGTGCCTCCATGTTTATATATATATATATATATATATATATATATATATATTATATATATATATATTATATATATATATATATATATATATATATTATATTATATTATATATATATATATATATATATATATATATATATATATATATATATATATATATATATATATATATATATATATATATATATATATATATATATATATATATATATATATATATATATATATATATATATATATATATATATATATATATATATATATATATATATATATATATATATATATATATATATATATATATATATATATATATATATATATATATATATATATATATATATATATATCACCGTTTAACGTCCCTTTTTCCACTCTATCATGGGTTAGTCAAGTTGTCCCATAGTGACACAAGTCAGATCAGATGACCGTATTTTGCTCATACAGGACTGTTTCTGGCTTGGTTTCTATGGCTGGATGACCACCCTAATGCCAGCCACATTTACAATGTGGACTGGATGCTTTTTATTGTGGAACCAAAATGACCAATATACAGTGTGAACTGGGCGTTTTTTGTTGTCACCAATACGACCACTTTACAGTGTGGACTGGATGCTTCACTGCAAGAGTTGTGTCACGATATGTTGTTGATAAACAGGGGTAAGCAGATAATGGCACTTCAAGTCAATCATATTTATCCAACATTACAGTGGTGATCAAATGTGACAGAGTTGCTATGTATGAAATTAATGTTAAGACTGATGAGAAGGGCCAGGAGAGAAAGTTGAACAGTCGAAGAACATAATTAGTGTTGTGGATGTGGAAGTTGAAGTTAGTGACAAAGAGGGCAAGGAGGGTGTCAAATTATTGAGAGATATTTCAGTGTTGCAAGCAAAAATATTAGGACGGCCAGGATTGTTAGGTTTATGTTTCTCGGGAAGAAAGTAATGTATGCATACTATAAGATTTGTGATGGTGAGAGGAGTAGAGGAGAGGAGGAGATGAGTTTCCGGGTGGTGAAGGACACAAGCTGTTTGTAGTTTATTTTAATACCATGTCAATCAAATATCCTCGTAGAGTTAGAGGCCTTACCTCTGTCGAAGCAGATTTATTACAAATGAATAATAATAAGTTCCGTGAGTACAATAACAATTTCCAAACTAAATTTTCGCATGATATTAATAAGATTGAATTGTCTAGAACTATTTTTGTCTTCTCTGATAAAACTAAAAACTTATACAAAGTAGATAAAGATAAATATAATAAGCTCTTATTAAATAGTATTACTAACATATATCAGAAAACTAAAACTAATACATATAATATTAATAACGAAGCTAAATACATCGCTAGATACTTAAAGATAATAAAAGAACTGAAAGCTTAGCTAAATATAAAGTTATATCACCTTGAAAGATCAAAAACAGGGTTTTAATTACAGACCTAGATGTAGAATTGTTTTTTTTTTGGCTACTATTTTTAGCCATCAACATACCTATTTATATCATATGGACAAAGCTGAGATGCAGTGGTTTTCTCGAAACTACATGTGCATTTTCTGAAATCCTTAGATTTGCTTTAGTTGTGTAAGTTCATATAGTTCGATTTTCTCTCACCGATGATCCTGACTGACTATTGAACTTCACCATTTGAAAGGTGAAACATATTTCTGTAGCCATAAAAGAATTATCTACGAGAGAGTAAAATAGTTATCTAATGTCAGATATTTCTGTTTAATATTATTGTTAAATTTCAATATACTGCTCATTTGTAAATATATTTTCTTACATTCTTTGCAAATTATCTTCTGTTTTAATGTTTGATATGTTTATATATGTCATTCGTTTTTTTTAATTTATAATAAGAGCTCGGATTTTTTTTTTACTTTGAGCTTCCTTTGCAGGCGATATGGCGCGTGTCTGTAATTTTATCAGACACGACATCTTTATTTATCTTATTAATACACACACACACACATACACACATACACACACACACACACACACATATATATATATATATATATATATATATATATATATATATATATATATAGAGAGAGAGAGAGAGAGAGAGAGAGAGAGAGAGAGAGACAGAGATATTCATATAAATTTTCTGATTTTAATTAAATGTATTTATTCATATACGTCCTCCATGCAACAAACAAATTGATTCACTTTTTAATAAAAAAACAAAACAAACAAAGAATAAAATCAGGAAAGTGTGAAGAATGAGAAAACGACCAATAAACTAAGAGAAAATTCACACATTCTTCCTCCTGTCATATTGTGGTTGTAGTTGTATTTCCACAGACGTTGTGATTATTAGTTAATAAATGATAAAGACAAAGTAATTTTAAAATTACTTATTTCTTTATTGTTTTCTTAGTGTTGTTGTTTTTTTGCATATTAGTAACAGTATTAGTTGTTGTTGTGGTGGTGGTAGTGGTGGTGGTCGTGGTGCAACTGCCACTATCATCTCCATCATTATAATCATCATTGCCATCATCATATTGTTTTTAATCAATATTTAGCAGAATTATTACAGCATTGAACAAAATACTTTACTGTATTTAGTTATGGCCCTTTTTTGTTCCAAGTTTAAATCTTGCAGAGGTCAACTTTGGCTTTCAACATTTCTTTGGCTTTCAAAGTCCTTTGGCTTTCAGAGTCATTAAAATACAAGTTGAGTACAATGATTGATTTAATAGCTTGACCTTTCACCCCAAATTGCTGAACTTTTGCTAGTAATTATTATTGGATTGACAGAAGCATTAGAGTACCTGACAAAATGTTTTGCAGTATTTGTTCCTGCTATTTATGTTTTGAGTAAAGATTACTCCCAAGATCATGTTCAGATTGATCCTTCAGTGGTCAATAAGATAAATTGCCAGTAAAGTACTGGGGTCAATTTAATTGATTTCTTCTCTCCCCAAATTGCTGGCCTTGTGCCTAAATTACCATTATTATTATTATTAGTAGTAGTAGTAGTAGTTCAAATCCCGCCGAGGTTGACTTTGCCTTTCATCCTTATGGGGTCGATAAAATAAAGTACCAGTAATGCACTGGGTAATTGCTGGCCTTGTGCCTAAAGTAGAAACAATTATTATTATTATTATTAGTAGTAGTAGTAGTAGTAGTAGTAGTAGTAGTAGTAGTAGTAGTAGTAGTAGTAGTAGTGTCACTATTATTATTTTTAAATTCTTTCACTTTTTATTTTTTTCAGGGACCCAGTACTGCATTTGTATGTATGTTTCTCTGTCATGCACGATGCCTGTGCATATGTGTGGTGAATGAGCATAATATATATATATGTGTGTGTGTGTGTGGATGAACATTATATAAATATGTCTGTGTGTGTGTGTGTGTGTATGCAAATGTCTATATGTGTGGGCATGATATTAACTCTATTAGTCATGTTGAAATATAAAAGACAGCATGAGTCAGTCGAAATCAAAATGGAATTCATTCAACATGCCCCAACCCCTCTATCTAGATGAAAAGTAATTTCATTTCCTATTTTTTGTTAGACTGTATTTTGTTAAGAAAAATTTTTCAAAACTTATTTCTTCATTATGGATATTGAGAATGATAAAACACCACACAATTCTAGACATACACCTCCCAGTATACACTACCTAACAAAAAATTATAAGATACATCTGTTTTTCTGCATGCTGAAACTTAAATATTCAAAGACATTTGCATGTCTGTGTATGTGGATATATATATATATATATATATATATATATATATATATATATATATATATATATATATATATATATATATATATATATATATATATATATATATGTATATATATATATATATATATATATATATATAATGTATATATATACAGATGTCCCCCAAAAATGTATACACACTTCAACAGTATTCTAATAAATATGTGACACCCTATATATATATATTAGAAATTATTGAACAGCTGGGCGATTTGAAATTTGAAAATGTGGGAATCCCAAATGCAGAAAATTTGGAACAACAGTTGATCTAAATAATAGAAAAAGTATCCAGTGGCCACAAAAGAAAATCAAACTCTGTATCTTTCAAATATCCTGCAGGCTTGTTAAACTAAGGGACAGCTGATTCACCAGACTGCCTGAATTACGGTACCATAATAAACAGCTTGCAGCAGAAGCTGGAAGTAAACAAATCTTATGAATTATTACAGTGCTGGGTGATTTGAAATATATGTATATACTTAGGAAAATTAACAGAGAAGATAAGAC
The DNA here is from genome assembly GCA_964016885.1 of Eledone cirrhosa. Classification (NCBI taxonomy): domain Eukaryota; kingdom Metazoa; phylum Mollusca; class Cephalopoda; order Octopoda; family Eledonidae; genus Eledone; species Eledone cirrhosa. The sequence continues at coordinate 146,752,059 of OZ024743.1, read as the reverse complement.
AACAAATGAAAACAAGGCAAAATGAAAAACAATTTTTTAAGGTTCCCCTTAAATAATTGTTTTTTTTTAAATTAAAAATACAAACAAAAGACACAGAACTCCAGGGTCATCGGCCGTTGAGGTGGCCTTTGGCAGTTTCAACCCATACCAATGGTACTGCTGGTTCACCTAGGGCCACAGCGTTTAATATGAGCCAAACGCTGTCCATTTGAGTAAGAGACAGAAAACAAAACATTAATTTATAGCAATTAATTCAAGGGCGGTGGATTGGCAGTATCGGTAGAGAGTCGGACACCATGCTTTGAAGCATAGAGTTACGTCCCTTTATGATCTGAGTTCAAATCCCGCCGAGGTTAACTTTGCCTTTCATCCTTACGGGGTCGGTAAAATAAAGTACCAGTAATGTACTGGGTAATTGCTGGCCTTGTGCCTAAAATAGAAACAATTAATTTATAGCAATTAAGCTATAACAAGTACACATAGAAATTATGTGACATCAGGAAAAGATGTGATGCTTCTTATAGCGCGAAAGTCTCAGGAATCAAAAACAAAAGAAGAAAAGGAAGAGAAAAAGCAAGAAGAAAGTAAGATGTCATATTAAAAACATAAACCATTTAAATAAAGGGGGAAGAAGAGATAAGACATGCATCACAGATTTTAATAATAAACTTAGGAAAATTAACAGAGAGGACAAGACAATGAACGAAAACAAAAATCAATTTTTTAAGAGGAACCTTAAAAAGTTTTTGTTTTTTTTTAAATAAAAATACAAACAAATGACACAGAACTCCAGTGTCATTGGCCATTGAAGTAGACTTTGGCAGTTTTGATCCCTACAGATTACCTGCAAGCACATACATGCTAACACAACTCCTACGCTCCCACGCGCACATGTATGTACACTTGGGCCCCATACACGGAGGTATATTGATAGAGGGGGGATGGGGAAATAGGAGATACAAGTTAGCTCTCCTAGAATGAGGAGGGGATGGTGAGGAATGGGAGAACAAAGGCTGATAGGATGTTAGGAAATCCTTTAACCATGCAAGTCTCCTGGTCACTTGGCACATGCCCTTAAAATAATTTAGATTTAGATCTAAATGGTGATATTTTTTTTTAACCAACCATCAATGTTAAATTTCCCATAGGATGGGCATATAAAAGGGATGTATGGGCCACACAGGTATACGAGGTTGGAAAGTAGCTAAAACAGATAAATTAATTCTGTGTTTGTGGGTAAATGTGTGTAAGATACTGAGATGAATGTTATGTGTGTGTAAACATTTAAAACAGTAAATCCAATAAGTATAAAAATAGAACAGTGAGATAATAAAACATTGAAGAGAAGAAGTTGAAACAAAAAAAGAATTTTGAGATGTACAAAGAACAAGGAAATGTGTGTGAGATGTTGAGATGGATGCTGTGTGTGTGAACATTCAAAACAGTAAATTCAATAAAAGTGCAAAAATAGAACAGTGAGATATTAAAATATTGAAGAGAGGAAGTTGAAACTGAAAGAACTGTGGAAGAAACTTTTTTTCCCAAAAACATTGAAGAAATAAAAACAAAAAGTGTTAATTAATTGACCATGCAGTTAATAGATCGTAGACAAAATTATGTTTGTTTTCTGCTAGGGTGTATTGTTTTTTCCTATGTTACCATACTGTTTGGAAGATACCAGTTTTGAAGTTGCTGTATTTATTGCATTGTCTGATCACCAGTGGCAAAACCAAAGAAGGTTTATGTGTTTGCAAAGTGATATAATATTTGGGTCATTTACACATTGATGTGGTGTAGGCAGGGGTTCAAAAGGTACAAGTTATAGACTATAAGTTAACTAAAGACTTTTCGGAAGGTTTTAGATATTTTGTGTCTACGTGTGTTTAAAAAATTGGAGCATTTATTTATTATGTGGCGCCCAACCTCTATAATTTACACAGCCATAAGGATCCTCTCTCGCACAAGTGTGTGGTTTTAAGCATTGACCACAATAAAGAATGTTGTATTCTATCCTGCTTACATTACTCTGCAGTTACCTGCATTTACATTACTCTATACTTACAATTGTATTTTCATGGTAAAGGCATTACCTTACACAATTATCACACATAATATTGAATCTATGAGATTTTGATATTATTTATTTTGAAAAAAAATACCTTAACATTGGTATGTGTGGCTGGTTATGGCCGGTTTGAACAGAAAGAGGTAAGAAAATTCTGACCAGATTACAGCCGGTTTAAATGCTAAAGGGTTAAACCTCCACATAAACTCAGATAGTTCTGTGCTCCGACACTTGTCTATTCTCCTAAATGAATGGTAATTATTATACCACCACCTGTCCTTATGAAGTGTTATGAGGAATTATTACATATGTATAACTGTTTGTGTCAGCATATAAGCATGTGTGCATGCTGATCAGTGCAGGAGGTTAACAGCTCGAGGTGAAATTGACACGTGTGTAGGTGTACATTTGTGTGTGAGTGTGCATGCACACACACACACACACAAGTTCACTCAATAATGTATAGGTATATATGCTATATATCGTCATCATCATCATCATTATCATCATCATTTTACGTCCGCTTTTCCCTGCTTGCAAGGGTGGGATGGGTCTTATTCAGCACAGCATCTCTCCAATCGTCACGGTCCTTCGTCATCTCCACCATGAGCTTCAATGATCTGAGGTCTGTTCTCACCACCTCCGCCCATGTTTTTCATGGTCTACCTCTACCACGTCTTCCTTCAACTGGCATTTCCTGGCACTTCTTCACCCATCGGTCATCCTCCATGCGCATCACATGTCCATACCACCTCAGTCTCCTCTCCCGTACACTACATTCTATCCCTCTCAGACACAGTTTCTCTCTCAACACATTTATGCTGGGTCGTTCACGCACATTGACACTGCACATCCAACGGAGCATGCTTGCCTCATTTCTCTCCAGCCGTCGCATATCCTCTGCAGTTACTGCCCATGTCTCACTACCATGCAACATCGCGCTCCTCACACAGGCATCATACAACCGGCCTTTTGTACGCAGGGAGAAACCCTTCTTCATCAACAGAGGAAGCAACTACCTAAACTTCTTCCAACCCGTCCTTATTCTAGATACTATGGCCTCGGAACACCCTCCTCCCATGCTAATCTGATCTCCTAGGTACCGGAAGCTATCCACCACTTCTATAGCGCCCTCCTGCATCTGAAAAATGTGTCTATCAATGCGACTTCTACTGTCTAATTTCCCTGTACATCTACTGCATACGTATTTCTCCCTACCTGTTAGTTTGCCTGCTATCCCGCTACATCTCTTGTGTACCCAGGATCTGCATTGTGTGCATTTTATAGAATTTATGCCAGTTCCTTTTCTGCATATCGAACATGGTCATTTCCCTGACGGAATCAGGGTTTTGTCCTCTTTTCTACTCATCAACACTTTTGTCTTAGCTAGGTTCACTCTCAGTCCTCTTGCTTCCAACTGCTGTTTCCATAGCCAGAATTTATTCTCTAGCTCCTCTACTGATTCTGCTATAAGAACCAGATCGTCAGCATAGAGAACTTCCCATGGACAACCAGTCTTAAACTCCTCTGTTATGGCTTGGAGGACTATAATGAACAAGAGCGGGCTGAGGACCGAACCTTGATGTACTCCTACTTGTATCTGGAATTCCTCACTAAACTCCATTCCTACCCTGACTTTACTGAGAGTACCTCTGTACAAAGTTTGCACTGTCCTCAACACCTAGCTTCCTTAGGGACCACCAGATGACAGATCGGGGTACCCTATCAAAGGCCTTCTCTAGGTCAACAAAGGCTAAGTATAGTGGCTTATTTTTCTCTAAGAACCTCTCTTGCAATTGTCTCACCAAGAAGAGGGCATCTGTTGTACTCTTCCCATATATATATGTTATTTTTATCTGAAGACATTTTTTCCAATTCCAGCCCGCCCGTCCCCTCAATCTATCTTATTTTGTCATTCTTTCTTCTGATGAAGGACTAGCGTCCGAAACGTTAAGACCCTCTTCCTGCTATATCAAGCGTTAACCTAATATCTCCCTTCCATATACTGTACCGATTGTGTTGTTATTTCTGTTTACCTTTTACATACATATATATATAAGTGTGTGTGTGTGTATACATATATGTGTATGCAGATATGTTTGTGTTTATGTGTGCACACGTGTATGTATATATAATTACATATATTTATGTCCTACATGTATTTTCTTGATTTTCAGAAATATTGACTATTGGTTCTTCCTTGTCCTCTATGTATATTTACATGTAATCTTGCATGTGTACATGTGTAGTAACATGTATATATACACATGCACACTGATTTTTTTTTTAGTTTATTTTTCCAAAAACCAAGAGAAATTTCTCAAATATTTCTCTTTTTCTGTTTCTCATTTTGCATCGCTTTTTTTAAGTTTGAAAAATGTGAAAGGAAAGAATCCAGAATGTCTTGTGAAATATCGAACAAACCGTTCATAGAGTAACATGATGAATATCATAAATGAAAATTGCTATACGAACTTTCCAAACTCGTTAGTTACTTAAGTTTTCATCTAGATTTCTTTTTTAGTTTATTGTCATAACAATTTTATAAACAACAAGCAAAATCTCTCTGCCATATTATTTATTCAGCTATTTATTTTTATTCGTTTATTCATTTATTTCTTTTATTGTCCTAGTTTGATTCTAAAAAAATATGCTGTTACAAGCATCACTTTATATTCTCAACTGATCTTTGTATCATTTCTTTAAAAATATATTTCCCATCCACACAATCTGAACAAGCTTAAAATACACAAACATACTAGAATAAATACAACATAAATACAACATAAACAGCCAAATAAGGCTCAAAATTGAAATTCAAAGGAATTGAAACTATATGGCATTGATCAAGTCCACTTAGCTTAATTTAGTATTGTGATCGCCACAAGTGATTTGACTTTTACAAAAGCAGCAAAGATTTCAGGGGGTCTACTCAATAAACACATGTAAAGTAGTTAATGATAGTCATTAAAAACTTACCAAACAGAGTCAGAAGGACCACAGACATGAAAACTTCCTTAATGACATGCATGATAAACATACCAAGTACACTCTATAAAGTGATTAGTGATAGGAAGGGCATCTAGCTGTATAAAACCTGCCAAACAAAAGGTCGGGAAGATTCTTCAGCTATATCAAAGACATGACAACTTCTTTAGTACCTCAATAAAATGCACTCAGTAGAGTGCTGGTATGTATGCTAGATCTCCAGCTCATCTGGAGATCAGAGTACTGACCAGTCTGTGACAGCACATCTAATTCTTGCTAGCAAGGAGAATGGATGTTAAACACTGATGATGATGATGATGATGATGATGGTGATAATTCAGCATGACTTTTGTGTAGTCTTATCCCTGCACAGATTAAAGCTCGGTATTTTCAAAGTGCAAATCTTAGAAGGTATTCTTAAAAGGTTGATGGGGCAACACTATACCATAGTTAGGCTTGAACAGAGTGCACAACATTTGTAATCAATGAAATCACAGCTAAACGTTAGTTGTCTTAGATATTGGAAGTTAGATAATGTAGGTTCAAGCAAGAGCTATACTGAAATTATAAAATTGGATATGTTTTATTCAATGAAGAAGAAAAATCCCTCTTATCTGTGATACATTATTAGTACAGATTATTCTCAATCGTGGGATAGATGAAACAGTTCATGGAATGAGATATCCAGGTAGTGAAGGAAATCTTAGTTGCATGTTTTCTATAGATGACCAGTTTGAGACTTAAGATTTAACATGGCATATGGTTTAACAACACCTGATTCTTAAGTTCTTTAGTATAGTTCACAATATTGTAAGCATTTACACCAGATCCACAATTTCCTCTCCATGTACAGTTTTCCTGCAGCCACTGACTAACAGATGTTTGGAGTGGGTATTGTTTGCTCCAATCTCACTAGTTGGTAGTGGCCCGTGATCGCCTTATCTTATGATTAACTAGTAGTAAAAATGTTGTTTAAGTTTGCAATTGTTACAGATGTCTAATTGAGAAAAGTTCCTTTATTGTTTATTATTATAGTTTAGTCCGAAGATGAGAAACAGTACCTACACCATTTCAAATGAGAGGACCCTCTACATAGTTATGGAAACTACTAGCAACCAAATATCCTTCAAATCATACTTTAACAACTTAATATGGATATTGTAGTCCTTGGTGTAGAGAAAGACAGGATGTTTATGACTGAAATATTTTTATTATCGGCCTGTTTTATCAGGACTAACTTGGAGCCAAACAATGTACAACTTTGCCCTGAAAGATAAGGACAGTTTGATTAGGCTAATATGATCAATTTACAAGAATAACTGAAAGAAATTTGTAGAGATACCTTCTGTATGAAAAACTAGTTACATTCATTCTAACATGCTTGGTATAATGAGTGAAGAAATTTTAGATAATTTCTACTACACCCAAAACCAGAAGAAACAACGCTTAATAGTTAATTTTGGTGTAGAAAGGTAAGGGATGCAACTTACAATTTAGATTACTTTACAGAATGTGTGTAACGCAGTACAAAGCACAGAAACAACCCCAGACATGTTTTGGTTGTTATATGATCCTATCAGTAATGCATTGATTTTTCCAGTACTCCCCAAACTATGAGATATACAAGGGTTATTAAATGAACTTTAAAAAAATACTAGCTGTTGTGGAACACAATGTCCTGTATGACAAATTAATATTTAAATCAGTCCTAATCCAACAAAATTTTAATTAATCGAAATTACATCCATGGTGAGCAGAAAACAAGTTTGATTAACCATTTGTTTAATGATTTATTCAGAACGAGAGAATCGCGAGAAAACTCAAAATATAATTCAGTTTGAACATGAGAGTGATGGAATTTAATAAAAAAGGAACACAAAGAAGAATTAGGCAAAGTGTTTAGTATTGTGTCTGGGAGGTAGGAAATGTCAGATGAGGAGGAAACTGGTAAGCTACTCAAATGCAATTTTTACCAATTCTAAATGGTTTTACATCTGTTTTTCTTCAAGCATGAGTTGAATTCTTTCTGCTTTGTGTGAATCATGTTACAGATGGATGCTAACCAGCCATAAAGGAAGAGTGAGGGCAATATTTTCAGAGCATAGACCAATTGAGATGATTCAGTAGTAAGAGTACGTTTATGTTGTTGTTGTTTAGCCCT
>OZ024743.1:146719845-146739845 GCA_964016885.1 Eledone cirrhosa | reverse complement strand
AAGTACCAGTAATGCACTGGTGAATTGCTGGCCTTGTACCTAAAGTAGAAACAATTATTATTATTATGATTGGCAGTATCGGTAGAGAGTCAGACGCCATGCTTTGTAGCATAGAGTTACGCCCCTTTATGATCTGAGTTCAAATCTCGCTGAGGTTAACTTTGTCTTTCATCCTCATGGGGTCGATAAAATAAAGTACCAGTAATGTACTGGGTAATTGCTGGCCTTGTGCCTAAAGTAGAAACAATTATTATTATTATGATTGGCAGTATCGGTAGAGAGTCAGACGCCATGCTTTGTAGCATAGAGTTACGCCCCTTTATGATCTGAGTTCAAATCTCGCTGAGGTTAACTTTGCCTTTCATCCTCACGGGGTTGATAAAATAAAGTACCAGTAATGTACTGTGTAATTGCTGGCCTTGTGCCAAAAGTAGAAACAATTATTAAGGCGGTGGATTAACAGTATTGGTAGAGCGTCAGACAATATACTTTGCAGCATAGAGTTACGGCCCTTTATCTTCTGAGTTCAAATCCTGCCGAGGTTAACTTTGCCTTTCATCCTTATGGGGTCGGTAAAATCCACTGGGGTCATTTTAATCGACTTTCCCCACCCTTTAAATTGCTGGCCTTGTACCTAAAGTAGAAACAATTATTATTATTATTGGTAACTGACATATGACAATGTATAATTGTGAGCTCCAGTAAGTGTGCTGTTTTAAGTTGTTTAAACCATTATATGTTAAATTATTTTAGTTTCAAGGGTACATAGGTATTTTGCCCTCAAGAAGCGAGACCTCATAATATTAGAATTTTGTTTTTTAGTTTCATGCCTACAAGCTTTTAAAAAATAGAGGGGATACGTCCCTCTTGAGCCAGATGTCACATGACTGTGATTCAAAAGTCAATAGTAGTACCACCCCCACCAACACTAACAAACAAACACCCACTAACATCAGAAACAGATTCCACAGACACTGGCACTTCTTTATCTCGAAGTGAAGATGAGGGGGAGCTACAAAAGAACACAAGACAGAAACATCTGGCATCACACACACAGAACAGAAAATGCAGTGAATACACACATAACAAATACAGATACATCCACAGCAACTCAAACACTGCCAACATTACCACCGCTACCACCAGCAACAAAACCAAGCAAACACAAACACACACTACCACAACAACTGACCGCACAGATGCCATACTTTGTGCGAGTAAATTTATCTAGATACATCATAGAGAGGATATAGTGTAAACCTGACTTTGTTGGGTTTCTGATTAATTTGGATCAGTCGAAAGTTTTTGATAGGGTCAACCATTGATACCTGAAGACTGTCCTCAAGGCAGCTGGCTTTGGTCTCATCTTCAGGGGCTGGATTGTTGCAATGTAGAGCGACATCTGCTTGGTGGTCAAAGTTAATGGCCATCTTTCGGAACTGTTTCGGAACCCAATAATGTGCAAAGAGGAAGCTAAGGTCGGACAGGAGTGGCAAATGCGTGCATCACATCCATCATTTATTACCATCTGACCGTCATGCCTTGCTCCCATTCATGTGCATGCCTCACCAAATTGGAGCACCTGCTTTTCAACTTCTTGTAGAAGGGGCAGGATCCCTTGGTTAGGTTGTCCATCTGCTGCCAGCACTTTCTATGCAGATGGCTGGGCATGCCATAACTGATGATGTGCAAACATGCACTGAGGTTACAACATTTCCAGATATCCCTAAATGGTGAACAGGTGTGGTCACCATTTGTGAGATAAGTCTTTCCGCAACTCGTCTCTTTGATTGAGCTGCAATCATTGGTCAAACGAAGACCAAGTCTGGGCACCTGGTATCTGGAATGTTGCCAGGTGCTCACTGCCCTTTACAATTCAGCAATGGTTGGTGAGGTTTCTGTTGGGAACTTCTTTAAAAGCCTACTCGAGGCTTCCAATTAGGGGTCCTCATATCATCGAGAAAGCTCTCTTTAATGTTTTTGTAGGTGCTGATTGGTATCCGCACCATCAGCAGTGTTTGGGGCACTTTGAAGGTGCAAGTGCCAAAAATCTCCACCTCTTTCTTAGTGTCTTGATTTTGTGTTACAAGGGCCATCAGTTTTTTGTTGGCCCTTCTTCGTAACACAAAGTTGGGTATTTCTGTCATTGTTGGTGTCTGCATATTTTCTTTTGTGAGGCATGGTTTGCAGTTGTGTCTGTGTTGGTTGTGTTTTTGTTAATGGTTGTGGTGTTGTTGTAGGTGTGTCTGTGTTTGCTGTGGGTGTGCTTGTGAGATTGTTGGTGTGTGTGAAGATGAATTTTGTTTTCATTTTGTGTTTTCGTTTTTGACATTTTTGGTTTTTTGGGGTTCCTCCTCATCTTCATTTGGAGATGAGGAGGAACTGGTGTCAAGGGATTCTGTATCAGAGGGCACCTCTCTTGGCAGCAATGGAGGTTTGTATCCCCCTGAAGTTTTCAGCTAGGAACAAAAGGCATGTACATCTGTGGCTTCACCATAAACGAAAGAGTGTGGCTGTTTGCTTTCTGTGACTATTTGGATCTCATATCCATCCAGTAGTTTGATGTGGTCCAGGATATTTTTGATGTCTTCACGTCTGATTTGGAGAAGAATCCCCAAACTGATCCCAAACCACCTCTCCCTCTTTGTAAATTTGACATTGAGGAGGGTGTCAGGGCCCTCTGCCGCCATGCATCCCAGGAGCCCTCATAACTCCAGTCCTGGCAGAATCCTGAGAACACGGACCCTTACCCTTCTCCTCCCTATGTAAAATGGGTACATGACTATTTGGTCTGTTTGACAGGGGACCACAGAATGCTTGATAGCAAGAGCCTCAGGTTTGAAGAGCACCAAGATGTTTCCAAATTGTTTGGCCCTTGCTATATGCTCTATGTCATTATTGTTGATGCATTTCAGTGCAGCCTTTACTTGTCCTTCAAAGGCTGTCTTGGCTTTTCATGATTTCACTGAAATGCATCTATATTTCAGTGTTCTCCTCTCCTTTACTGCTATCACCACTTCCGGGATGATTAAGTTGGCCCAGGTTTTTTCTCTAGTTATAATTTTTTCTGCCTGGGCCAAACGTTCATTTTTTTCTGTTAAGTCAAAATTGTATAGTGTTTGACTCGTTACCACTGTGGCTGCACATATAATCCTGTTTGCTCCGCTCAACGTTTAAGTCGCTGACACTTGGTAGTTGACTTAACAGGAGAGTGTGTGTCTCATTCATCTCTTATGATCCTTTTCTCACAAAAAATACAATTAATTCAATGCAAAAACTTGAATATTAACCAACTCATGGAGCTCACAAAAACACGTCTTCGCAGTCCATCAACCAATAATAATAATAATATTAATAATAATAATAATAATAATAAAATGGCTGCACAAGAGCAGGCCCTCAAAACGAAGTGGCTGAAACACCATATTTACAAGGAGGAGGCTAGCCCACTGTGCAGGATCTGTGGAGAGAGAGAGGAGACTGTGGCTCACATTGTATCCGAGTGTAAACACCTAGCCCAGACTCACTATAAGGGCTGGAGACATGATGTGATGGGCAGGGTGATCCATTGGCACCTATGCAAAGTAAACAATTTACCACATTCTGAGAAGTGGTATGAGCATAAGCCAGAGTCGATGATAGAAAACGATCAGGTGAAGATACTATGGGATTTTAGGATACAGACGGACAAGAAACTGGAACAAAATAGACCTGACCTGGTGGTTTTGGACAAGGAAAAAAGATCGTGTCTGATTGTGGATGTGGCCTGCCCATTCGACATGAGAGTGCAAGAGAAGGAGAGGGAGAAAATTAACCGATACCAGGACTTAAAGTGGGAGGTAAAAAGGATTTGGCACTACCATGAAATCAAAGTGATCCCGATTGTCATAGGTGCACTAGGTACTATCTCAAAAAGTTTCCAGGGATGGTTAAAGAAAATTGGCCCCGCCCCGCTTTTTGGAACACTTCAAAAGGCATGCTTGCTGGGAACAGCAAGAACCCTCCGATACGTCCTGAATATCTGAGGCTGCAGGTAGTGGCTTGATATTCATTTCAAACTTTCCAGTTAACTAACATCAATGACTGAGACTCAAAGAACAATAATAATAATAATAATAATAATAATAATAATGATTTCTTTATTAACCACAAGGGTTTACATAAAGTAGACATTAAGGACAGTGCAGGACAATGCAGGACGGTACAAATGGGCATTTCTGCGTGTAAAAAAAAACAAAAACAGAGGATGTAACAAAAATAACAATGAAAATAACAATGAAAAATTCCCCAATAGGGGGGAGACTTCGGAGGGACATTTGTGGAGAAAGCCCAGTAAAAAGCCACAATGACCCTGACCACCAAGGCAAGTGCCCTCTCCCAGTTTTCCACCTTTAGTTTACAGATATATACTCAGAGTCGGCCCATTCACTCGGGCCATTCTTGCTTCTCTCACCCATCTTTCAACAAAATGCTGGGAAGAGAGCACTTCCTTCTCTACTCTGATTTTCCTTTTCAAATGAAATTTGAAAAAGTCAATCAGAGCATCACCGAAGAGGTAAGTGCTCGTCTTCAGCCCTTTCAAACGTGTCCACCATACTATCTCTTTCGCCATGGCCACCAGACAGTTAAAAACTGCCTGCCCTTCCCGGCTAAAGGAGGAGGGCGGGGAAATCCTCACGATAGACTCAGATGATAGCTGGATCCGTCCTAAACGCGACAGCAGGTGTTCGACATAAACCCACAAGTCAGCAATTTTCGGACACTGGACGAGTGCGTGCAGGACGGTTTCGTCGCCCTGCGCGCATCTCGGACATGCCCGGCTGACGGCACCTCCATGCCTGTAGAGTTTATCCCGAACTGGCAAGGCTCCTCGGTAGCACTGCCAGGCCAGAGATTTCTGGAAGTTGTCCATAGGCCCCGGCCCGAAAGTTCTTCCGAAGAGATTGGCTAGTTGATTTTCGTCGACGCCTAGAGTTTCCCCAAGTACGTCGTCGCTCTTCCCCTCCACTAATCCTCTATAGAACGCCGAGGTGGAGTTTCCACCGATCACATTGCCCGATTGGTCGAGGGCTGTGAGCGCCTGAAGACATTCCAGTCTCCAGGCGCTCCCTCTCGGTCTTCGCTTGACCCAGGACTGCAGCTCCGTCAAGGAAACGAGCTGGGGAAAAACGCGTCTAGCAAACGGCGACCACACCTGATCACCGTCGAGGAAGAGGTGGAGATGTCGTAGCCTGAGCGCGTGCCTGCGCATCATCAGCCACGGCATGCCCAGCCCTCCACGTAGCGGGTGTTGACAACAGATGGACCGCCTGACCATCGGAGCACGTCCCTTCCACAAAAAGCGAAAGAGCAAACGCTCCAGCGCAGTCAGGCGAGGCTTAGGACAAGGTACGACGGTTAGGCGGTAGCAGATGACAGACGCGATGTACGCGTTAGCCACCTCCGCTCGACCTTTCAGGGATAGCTTCCTCTCCGCCCATTTCTGGGTGAGAGAAGCCACCCTGCTCGTCACCTCGTCCCAGTTTTTGTCCGTCTGGAGGTCCGGACCGAACCAGACCCCTAGCAATTTAACCGGTCCGTCCGTCCAGCGCCCGACGACGCTGTTGGACGGCATGGACCTGCCTCTCCAGGTGCCGAGCTGCAGGCCCACTGACTTTTCCTGGTTGATCATTGCTCCTGTCACCGCTTCGTATTCTCTTAGTGTAGTGCCGATCGCCTCGATGTGTTTGGCGTTCGACACCACTACGGTGACATCGTCCGCATATGCTGACACGGATCTTCCGCATCCTAGTTCGCGCGGGACTCCCCTCAACGTCTCCAGTTTGTGCAGTAATGGCTCGAGAGTCAATACGTACAAGAGGGACGAGAGGGGACATCCTTGGCGGACCGAGCGCATGATGTTGAACGGTTCCGACAGGTGACCGTTCACTCTCACCACAGAGCAGATGTCGCTGTGCATGGCAGCGACCCAGCCTCTGAAGACGGGCCCAAAGCCAGCCGCCCTCAGGACTGCCGCTAGGTAACGATGGTCGACCCTATCGAAAGCTTTCGACTGATCTAAATTGATCAAGGACCCACCCGTGCCAGGTTCCCTAGCTACCCTCTCTACGATGTATCGCATGAGGTGGAGGTTGTCGTGGATGGATCTGTCGGGAATGGCGCATGTCTGCGCCTCTCCCACCAGACCACCAACGACAAGCGCCAACCTCTTTGCTAGCACCTTGGCCAAAATCTTAAACTCTGTGTTTAGCAGAGTTATGGGCCGGAAATTGTCTATGTTATCCCCCTTGTTCGGATCCTTTCTCAGCAGTGCCACCGCTCCTCGGCTCACAGAACTGGGAATTCTCCCGTTCTGTTGCCAGTTGCAGTAGACGTCCGCCAAGAGGCCTCCGAACAAGTCTGGCATCTGTACGTAAAGTTCATAGGGCAGACCATCCAAACCAGGCGATTTACCCCTTGTGCAGCCAGTCATTGCCTCCCGTACTTCAGCGGCTGTTATCGGCTTTTCGCAACACTTCGCCTCAGTGGCCGAGAGCCGCGGCAGTCCGTCGAGGTAGACACTAAAGTCCATCCCTCTACCCGGCCCCCCGCTGCCCCCGAACAGCTGAGCGAAGTGTCGCTGAAAAGCTTCACACATTTGCCCGGGATCGAGTAGCATGCGCCCGTCGTGGTCCACCAAAGACCGGATCGTGGCTTTGTTGCCACGACGCGCCTCCGCCACTCGGGCCCATTGAACGGCTTTCGTCCCCTCGTGTCTGAGAGCACGCACCCTAGCTCTGACAACGCAGCCTTCGTGCTTTGCATTGAAGAATTGGTCAAGGGCCAATTTCGCCGCAAGCACGTCGGTCGCAATGCCTTTGCTAAGCGCCTCGTCTAATTTTCTAACTAGTTCTCCCTCTGCTCTATTTTTCTCTATTGCTAAAGCCTTACTAAACCTAATCGATTCTATTCTAATCGCTCCTTTCAGAGCAAACCACCACTTGTTGTTGACGATGGCCCCCGTCAACGCCCGCTTAACTAGTTCGCTAATCCGGTCTCTGTAGGCCTTGCGCGCTGGTAAGGACGCGTTTAGCTTCCAGTAGCCGGGTCCTCGTCTATGAAGCCTATCTAAGTCAAGCACACAGATCACGAATTTGTGGTCCGTGTAGCTGACTATCTTGAATTGTGGACAGCCTATGCTAGACCTATCTATTTCCCTACAAAATACTCTATCTAGATATGATCTGGATGACCCTATGCGGTTTGTCCAAGTCCACATTGGCACATTCGGGAAATCCAATCGGTACCTGTCAGACAGTTCAAAACGCCTGAGCAGGTTGGTGAGGCTCTTGCACCCTCCACCCCTATCCGCTAATCCCACACAGTCCCAGCGTGCATCTAAGATCCCGTTCCAGTCGCCCACTAACACTAAAGAGCGGGACGTTCCAAGAAAGGTCTCCAGACGCCGGAAGAAATCAGGCCGCCCTGCTCCTGTCGGGGCATAGACGGCCACTAGCCTGAAAGCTTGCCCGTCTCCGCTGGTCACGTCCAGCACCACCAGCTTACCCTCTGGGTCCAGGAAGATGGCCCGTATGGCGAGATCCAAACCTCTCCGAAAAAGCACAGCAACTCCTCCACCGGATCCAGGACGGCTGGGAGATGCGTACACATCGAAGCCGCCGAAGATCGGTGCGAAGGCCCGTGCTTCGGAGATTCTGGTCTCGCTGATGGCCACTACATCTATGTTTAGTGACCTGAGGTCGTTGAGCAGGTGACCCTGCTTCCATGACGACCCCAAGCCACGCGCATTTATGCTGCCTATTCTGAGTGAGGTCATGTTTAAAATAGAGTGGAAAAGATGGGAAAGACCACTTACCGTACTTTTGGTAGAGGAGGGATGGTTTTTACATCCCTTTTCACTTGATCGTCTGGTGAAGGGACCGTTGAATCGTCCCTTCGGCTGGTCGTCGGCTCTTCTAAGAGAATGTCTGAGTATACTCTTCGATTGATGGTTCCTCCTAGGTCCCTGAAATCACCAACTGCGTTGGGGAATTTCGTTTTAATATTTGTGTATTGTTTCTGTGCTATTTTTAGCAGTCTTATGTTAGTTGGCGTTTTGATTGGTGCTGGTATTATGTAGTCCTGTTGTGAAATGTCTGTGTGTTCAATTATGTAAGTCATTAGTTTCTTGTTGTGTGTGTTTATTGCCGTGCATTTGTTTTTCTGGGGGTGGGGTGTGGTTCTGCTATTTTCTTGTCGTTGTTGCTGGGTGTGTGTGTTTTGTTGTTGTGTTTGCGATGTTGGTGCTTGTGGTGGTGGTGTTGAAGGTGTTGTTGGCGGTGGGGTTGTCGCCGGTGGTGATGGTGGCGCTAGTGTGGGTGGTGATGGTGTTGGTGTTGTTGCTGCTGTGGGTCTCTTTGCAGTAGACTTTACCCTTTTCTCATTTCTTTCCTCACTTTTCAAAGGCGACGATGCGCTGCTTCTGCGTTTGTGCCTTCTTACGACCTTTTGCCATCTCTCTCCCACCTCACACTCCATGTCTGATTCTGTGAGGTCGGGGAGGGGTACCAACTCCACTCTTTCACTTGTTGTTGTTGGTGATGTTTGCACTGGAGTCTCTGTTGCAGCTGCATTTGGTATTGCTGTTGTTGTTGTTAGTATTTCCACTGCTGCTGCTGTTTTTGATTTCCGTGGAGTGGGTATGGGTGCCACGGGCCTATCGTTCCTGGTTGCCGCTTGTCCTGTTGCTGGTAGCCGTGGAGCCGGATTCGGAAGGAGGGGGGTTTTCTCCTTTCTCAGGGTCTTCTCGTTGCAGAAGGCCCTGAGGTGAGTCTTCGATCCACAGCGAAAGCATTTCGGGCGTTTGCCCTCAACACTTATGGGCAGTTGAGTGCCGTTATCGAAGTCTATCACATCCGGGATAGCTTCGATGCACTCCTGGTTGGTTTGGATTAGCATCTCAATGGAGGAGCCGACCCAATCTTCTCTTACTTTTTTCTGTACTTGCAGTACAGTTGTTTTGTCCTCGATTCCGACGAGGACAGACGCGGCCAGCCAAGAAGGGGTCATTCCGGGGGGGACGTGGGTCAGTTTGACCCTCACAATTTTTTGCCCACAGTAGGAGGGCACCAACACCATTTCCTCGCTCCTTAGGGTCACTACTGATTGGGCCTTTGCCTCCTGGGGTGTGGCAAAAAGTACGTCTACGGTGGCATATTTTTTGCCTCGGGTGATGTGCGTTTTCCGCTGCCACACAGACCCCAAGGCTTTTTGTATTTGGGCCTCTGTGGCTCTTTCCACCCTACGGGATTTTGTACTTACTGTACGGTACGTGACCGTACAGTGCTCTTGGGTTTCGAAAAAATTTTTCGCTGCCTTGCAGATTGCTCGGTGTCCGTTCTTTGTCACCATCTTCTTCGCTTCCTCTAATTCCTCATTTGTTATGAGGATTGTTTCCAAATTTTTCGCAATACCTGCAAATGAGATTGGTTTTTCTCTGCTGTTGTTGTTGTCGTCAGAGCTGCTGGTACTTTTGTTGTTGCTGCAGGTACTACGACTACTGCCTCCGCCGCTGTTGCTGTGGTTGTTGTTGGTGTTGCTGCTGCTAATGCTGTTGTTGTTTATGCTGCTGGTGATGCTGTTGCGGCTGCTACTGTTGTTTTCATTGTCACTGTTGCTGTTGTTATTACGGCTGCTACTGCTATTATTCCTGACGTCAGACGAATGAACTGGGTTTTCGTATTTCCCGCACACCTGTTTCGTCGCTGTCGTCGTCGTCGTGGAGAAACCTTGCACGCTTTGCACGAGACTTTTCTTTTCTTTCGTCACTTGCGAAAGAGAAGGGAGGGAGAGAGACACATTTAAAGAAGGGAGGGAGAGAGACAATCTTCTCTCTGCTGTAGTGATGATTGAGGAAGAAGAAGACGGAATGAGTGGGAGTGACGTATGAAATTTCTTTTTGGTAGCCATGTTTTTTTGTTTAAAATGAAATTTTGGGTACAAAACCCCAATAACTGGTTATTTAACCCCGAAGGGCCAAATAACGGACAGAAAGACCCCTCTCACGAGGAGGAGGGTGTCTTTATCAACAATTTGGTTCAAGTTTTAAACAATTTACAATTGTTTTAACGGTTAAAAATTACTATACCTTACAGAGCCGAGCCTCCGTCAACCATGGCATTCAATAATAATAATAATAATAATAATAATAATAATGATTTCTTTATTAACCACAAGGGTTTACATAAAGTAGACATTAAGGACAGTGCAGGACAATGCAGGACGGTACAAATGGGCATTTCTGCGTGTAAAAAAAACAAAAATAGAGGATGTAACAAAAATAACAATGAAAATAACAATGAAAAATTCCCCAATAGGGGGGAGACTTCGGAGGGACATTTGTGGAGAAAGCCCAGTAAAAAGCCACAATGACCCTGACCACCAAGGCAAGTGCCCTCTCCCAGTTTTCCACCTTTAGTTTACAGATATATACTCAGAGTCGGCCCATTCACTCGGGCCATTCTTGCTTCTCTCACCCATCTTTCAACAAAATGCTGGGAAGAGAGCACTTCCTTCTCTACTCTGATTTTCCTTTTCAAATGAAATTTGAAAAAGTCAATCAGAGCATCACCGAAGAGGTAAGTGCTCGTCTTCAGCCCTTTCAAACGTGTCCACCATACTATCTCTTTCGCCATGGCCACCAGACAGATAAAAACTGCCTGCCCTTCCCGGCTAAAGGAGGAGGGCGGGGCAATCCTCACGATAGACTCAGATGATAGCTGGATCCGTCCTAAACGCGACAGCAGGTGTTCGACATAAACCCACAAGTCAGCAATTTTCGGACACTGGACGAGTGCGTGCAGGACGGTTTCGTCGCCCTGCGCGCATCTCGGACATGCCCGGCTGACGGCACCTCCATGCCTGTAGAGTTTATCCCGAACTGGCAAGGCTCCTCGGTAGCACTGCCAGGCCAGAGATTTCTGGAAGTTGTCCATAGGCCCTGGCCCGAAGGTTCTTCCGAAGAGATTGGCTAGTTGATTTTCGTCGACGCCTAGAGTTTCCCCAAGTACGTCGTCGCTCTTCCCCTCCACTAATCCTCTATAGAACGCCGAGGTGGAGTTTCCACCGATCACATTGCCCGATTGGTCGAGGGCTGTGAGCGCCTGAAGACATTCCAGTCTCCAGGCGCTCCCTCTCGGTCTTCGCTTGACCCAGGACTGCAGCTCCGTCAAGGAAACGAGCTGGGGAAAAACGCGTCTAGCAAACGGCGACCACACCTGATCACCGTCGAGGAAGAGGTGGAGATGTCGTAGCCTGAGCGCGTGCCTGCGCATCATCAGCCACGGCATGCCCAGCCCTCCACGTAGCGGGTGTTGACAACAGATGGACCGCCTGACCATCGGAGCACGTCCCTTCCACAAAAAGCGAAAGAGCAAACGCTCCAGCGCAGTCAGGCGAGGCTTAGGACAAGGTACGACGGTTAGGCGGTAGCAGATGACAGACGCGATGTACGCGTTAGCCACCTCCGCTCGACCTTTCAGGGATAGCTTCCTCTCCGCCCATTTCTGGGTGAGAGAAGCCACCCTGCTCGTCACCTCGTCCCAGTTTTTGTCCGTCTGGAGGTCCGGACCGAACCAGACCCCTAGCAATTTAACCGGTCCGTCCGTCCAGCGCCCGACGACGCTGTTGGACGGCATGGACCTGCCTCTCCAGGTGCCGAGCTGCAGGCCCACTGACTTTTCCTGGTTGATCATTGCTCCTGTCACCGCTTCGTATTCTCTTAGTGTAGTGCCGATCGCCTCGATGTGTTTGGCGTTCGACACCACTACGGTGACATCGTCCGCATATGCTGACACGGATCTTCCGCATCCTAGTTCGCGCGGGACTCCCCTCAACGTCTCCAGTTTGTGCAGTAATGGCTCGAGCGTCAATACGTACAAGAGGGACGAGAGGGGACATCCTTGGCGGACCGAGCGCATGATGTTGAACGGTTCCGACAGGTGACCGTTCACTCTCACCACAGAGCAGATGTCGCTGTGCATGGCAGAGATCCAGCCTCTGAAGACGGGCCCAAAGCCAGCCGCCCTCAGGACTGCCGCTAGGTAACGATGGTCGACCCTATCGAAAGCTTTCGACTGATCTAAATTGATCAAGGACCCACCCGTGCCAGGTTCCCTAGCTACCCTCTCTACGATGTATCGCATGAGGTGGAGGTTGTCGTGGATGGATCTGTCGGGAATGGCGCATGTCTGCGCCTCTCCCACCAGACCACCAACGACAAGCGCCAACCTCTTTGCTAGCACCTTGGCCAAAATCTTAAACTCTGTGTTTAGCAGAGTTATGGGCCGGAAATTTTCTATGTTATCCCCCTTGTTAGGATCTTTTCTCAGCAGTGCCACCGCTCCTCGGCTCACAGAACTGGGAATTCTCCCGTTCTGTTGCCAGTTGCAGTAGACGTCCGCCAAGAGGCCTCCGAACAAGTCTGGCATCTGTACGTAAAGTTCATAGGGCAGACCATCCAAACCAGGCGATTTACCCCTTGTGCAGCCAGTCATTGCCTCCCTTACTTCAGCGGCTGTTATCGGCTTTTCGCAACACTTCGCCTCAGTGGCCGAGAGCCGCGGCAGTCCGTCGAGGTAGACACTAAAGTCCATCCCTCTACCCGGCCCCCCGCTGCCCCCGAACAGCTGAGCGAAGTGTCGCTGAAAAGCTTCACACATTTGCCCGGGATCGAGTAGCATGCGCCCGTCGTGGTCCACCAAAGACCGGATCGTCGCTTTGTTGCCACGACGCGCCTCCGCCACTCGGGCCCATTGAACGGCTTTCGTCCCCTCGTGTCTGAGAGCACGCACCCTAGCTCTGACAACGCAGCCTTCGTGCTTTGCATTGAAGAATTGGTCAAGGGCCAATTTCGCCGCAAGCACGTCGGTCGCAATGCCTTTGCTAAGCGCCTCGTCTAATTTTCTAACTAGTTCTCCCTCTGCTCTATTTTTCTCTATTGCTAAAGCCTTACTAAACCTAATCGATTCTATTCTAATCGCTCTTTTCAGAGCAAACCACCACTTGTTGTTGACGATGGCCCCCGTCAACGCCCGCTTAACTAGTTCGCTAATCCGGTCTCTGTAGGCCTTGCGCGCTGGTAAGGACGCGTTTAGCTTCCAGTAGCCGGGTCCTCGTCTATGAAGCCTATCTAAGTCAAGCACACAGATCACGAATTTGTGGTCCGTGTAGCTGACTATCTTGAATTGTGGACAGCCTATGCTAGACCTATCTATTTCCCTACAAAATACTCTATCTAGATATGATCTGGATGACCCTATGCGGTTTGTCCAAGTCCACATTGGTACATTCGGGAAATCCAATCGGTACCTGTCAGACAGTTCAAAACGCCTGAGCAGGTTGGTGAGGCTCTTGCACCCTCCACCCCTATCCGCTAATCCCACACAGTCCCAGCGTGCATCTAAGATCCCGTTCCAGTCGCCCACTAACACTAAAGAGCGGGACGTTCCAAGAAAGGTCTCCAGACGCCGGAAGAAATCAGGCCGCCCTGCTCCTGTCGGGGCATAGACGGCCACTAGCCTGAAAGCTTGCCCGTCTCCGCTGGTCACGTCCAGCACCACCAGCTTACCCTCTGGGTCCAGGAAGATGGCCCGTATGGCGAGATCCAAACCTCTCCGAAAAAGCACAGCAACTCCTCCACCCGATCCAGGACAGCTGGGAGATGCGTACACATCGTAGCCGCCGAAGATCGGTGCCGAGGCCCGTGCTTCGGAGATTCTGGTCTCGCTGATGGCCACTACATCTATGTTTAGTGACCTGAGGTCGTTGAGCAGGTGACCCTGCTTCCATGACGACCCCAAGCCACGCGCATTTATGCTGCCTATTCTGAGTGAGGTCATGTTTAAAATAGAGTGGAAAATATGGGAAAGACCACTTACCGTACTTTTGGTAGAGGGGGGATGGTTTTTACATCCCTTTTCACTTGATCGTCTGGTGAAGGGACCGTTGAATCGTCCCTTCGGCTGGTCGTCGGCTCTTCTAAGAGAATGTCTGAATATACTCTTCGATTGATGGTTCCTCCTAGGTCCCTGAAATCACCAACTGCGTTGGGGAATTTCGTTTTAATGTTTGTGTATTGTTTCTGTGCTATTTTTAGCAGTCTTATGTTAGTTGGCGTTTTGATTGGTGCTGGTATTATGTAGTCCTGTTGTGAAATGTCTGTGTGTTCAATTATGTAAGTCATTAGTTTCTTGTTGTGTGTGTTTATTGCCGTGCATTTGTTTTTCTGAGGGTGGGGTGTGGTTCTGCTATTTTCTTGTCGTTGTTGCTGGGTGTGTGTGTTTTGTTGTTGTGTTTGCGATGTTGGTGCTTGTGGTGGTGGTGTTGAAGGTGTTGTTGGCGGTGGGGTTGTCGCCGGTGGTGATGGTGGTGCTGGTGTGGGTGGTGATGGTGTTGGTGGTGTTGCTGCTGTGGGTCTCTTTGCAGTAGACTTTACCCTTTTCTCATTTCTTTCCTCCCTTTTCAAAGGCGACGATGCGCTGCTTCTGCGTTTGTGCCTTCTTGCGACCTTTTGCCATCCCTCTCCCACCTCACACTCCATGTCTGATTCTGTGAGGTCGGGGAGGGGTACCAGCTCCACTCTTTCACTTATTGTTGTTGGTGATGTTTGCACTGGAGTATCTGTTGCAGCTGCATTTGGTATTGCTGTTGTTGTTGTTAATATTTCCACTGCTGCTGCTGTTTTTGATTTCCGTGGAGTGGGTATGGGTGCCACGGACCTATCGTTCCTGGTTGCCGCTTGTCCTGTTGCTGGTAGCCGTGGAGCCGGATTCGGAAGGAGGGGGGTTTTCTCCTTTCTCAGGGTCTTCTCGTTGCAGAAGGCCCTGAGGTGAGTCTTTGATCCACAGCGAAAGCATTTCGGGCGTTTGCCCTCAACACTTATGGGCAGTTGAGTGCCGTTATCGAAGTCTATCACATCCGGGATAGCTTCGATGCACTCCTGGTTGGTTTGGATTAGCATCTCAATGGAGGAGCCGACCCAATCTTCTCTTACTTTTTTCTGTACTTGCAGTACAGTTGTTTTGTCCTCGATTCCGACGAGGACAGACGCGGCCAGCCAAGAAGGGGTCATTCCGGGGGGGACGTGGGTCAGTTTGACCCTCACAATTTTTTGCCCGCAGTAGGAGGGCACCAACACCATTTCCTCGCTCCTTAGGGTCACTACTGATTGGGCCTTTGCCTCCTGGGGTGTGGCAAAAAGTACGTCTACGGTGGCATATTTTTTGCCTCGGGTGATGTGCGTTTTCCGCTGCCACACAGACCCCAAGGCTTTTTGTATTTGGGCCTCTGTGGCTCTTTCCACCCTACGGGATTTTGTACTTACTGTACGGTACGCGACCGTACAGTGCTCTTGGGTTTCGAAAAATTTTTCCGCTGCCTTGCAGATTGCTCGGTGTCCGTTCTTTGTCACCATCTTCTTCGCTTCCTCTAATTCCTCATTTGTTATGAGGATTGTTTCCAAGTTTTTCGCAATACCTGCAAATGAGATTGGTTTTTCTCTGCTTTTGTTGTTGTCGTCAGAGCTGCTGGTACTTTTGTTGTTGCTGCAGGTACTACGACTACTGCCTCCGCCGCTGTTGCTGTGGTTGTTGTTGGTGTTGCTGCTGCTAATGCTGTTGTTGTTTATGCTGCTGGTGATGCTGTTGCGGCTGCTACTGTTGTTTTCATTGTCACTGTTGCTGTTGTTATTACGGCTGCTACTGCTATTATTCCTGACGTCAGACGAATGAACTGGGTTTTCGTATTTCCCGCACACCTGTTTCGTCGCTGTCGTCGTCGTCGTGGAGAAACCTTGCACGCTTTGCACGAGACTTTTCTTTTCTTTCGTCACTTGCGAAAGAGAAGGGAGGGAGAGAGACACATTTAAAGAAGGGAGGGAGAGAGACAATCTTCTCTCTGCTGTAGTGATGATTGAGGAAGAAGAAGACGGAATGAGTGGGAGTGACCTATGAAATTTCTTTTTCGTAGCCATGTTGTTTTTTGTTTAAAATGAAATTTGGGGTACAAAACCCTAATAACTGGTTATTTAACCCCGAAGGGCCAAATAACGGACAGAAAGACCCCTCTCACGAGGAGGAGGGTGTCTTTATCAACAATTTGGTTCAAGTTTTAAACAATTTACAATTGTTTTAACGGTTAAACATTACTATACCTTACAGAGCCGAGCCTCCGTCAACCATGGCATTCAATAATAATAATAATAATAATAATAATAAATGTAAAATAAAATATTAAACAGAAAATCAGAATAAAAAATGCTCAAGATAAGAAGAACAGAAGTATGATATGCAACAGCAGCAGCAGCAACAGTAGTAGTAGTAGTAGTAGTAGTAGTAGTAGTAGTAGTAGTAGTAGTAGTAGTAGTAATATATGTTTTCATTTTAAATGTAACTAAAAAAAATCAAAAATGGAATAAGATAATAGTAAAATTAATTCAAATCATATATGTATTTTTATCTATGTATGTTCTATTTAAATTTGGGGGATTTTCGACCCCCCCCCCCCCTTTTTTTTTTTTAGAAAAGCAAGAAAATGTCTTCAATCTATTTTTTAAAACATAGAGAAAAAATTGGTAGACAAAATCTAAACATTTCAAAAGGTTTAATGAAAAACAATAAATAAAATACATGGGTCAAAATAATGCAACATGTGTGTCGGTTTGCATAATTTATTATCAATCATGTTATTTTTGTGTTAAAGTAAAACTGATTCCATCTTCTGGTTGTCACAAAAAAAAACGACAAAATGGAAAGTGATAATACAACAATAATAATTAAGAAATTAAATAATAAATAGAAACTAATATATATGTATGTAAGCGTGTGTTTGTCCAACCTTTGCTAGCAGGGAAAACAGACGTTAAATGGTATTTATGTATGTATGTATGTATATATATATATATACATATACATAGATACATATAATAGATACATATATATATATATATACACATACATAGATAAATACACACATATATATATATATACATATATATATATATACGTATTTATATATATATATATATATATATATATATATATATATATATACATAGATACATATATATATACATATTATGCCTAGATAGCAGAACGTATGTGTAAAAAAAACACCCGTACTATATGTATATATATATACATATATATATATATATATATATATGCATATATATATATGTGTATATATATATATATATATACATATATATACAAATATATATATATATAGAGAGAGAGAGAGATAGATAGATAGATAGATAGATAGATACATATATATATGTATGTATATATATATGCATAGATACATATAAATATATATAATGTATGTGTTTATATGTATTTATATTTATATATATGTTTGTGTGTGTTTACAAATGTATAACACATACATAAACACACATCTACATCTCTTTTTCTTGTTTTATGTACCTTATCTTTTTTTTTCTCATCATCATTTATATATCTAAACTGATTTCCTATAATTATTTGAAAAGGTCATGTTAACTTAAGAATTTATAAATTATTACTGAAAGTTGGCAAAACAACAACAGTAAGAACAACAATAAGAACAACAATCACAACAACAACAGCAGCAAGTAAACCTTACACAACTTAAAGAAACAAGAAAAATGTAAGCAAACTAAATATAACCCCCCCCCCCCCCCCCCACTTTACTGTCATTGCTCAATGAAAATTCAAAAATGTAGAAAATAAAATGTTAAAACTTCTTCACATTTGCACTTACTGTTTCTTGAATATTTTATGAACCCAACTGGTGTCTACCCCGCCCTTTAACACCAAACTCTACTCTCTGCACCTTTTGATAACATGACTAAATACGATTTGAAAAGGATCAATAAACAGATGCCAATATTTGATAACATGGAGTGGGATGGTGGAGCAGACCATTCCTTGTGTTTACATTCTCACATGCCTCATGAATTGAAATGTTAATTTAAAACTGCTAAATCTAAAACTTAAAACTATTCTGCTCTAAACCTCTGACTTATTTTGTTATTCTCCTTCTCTTTTCTCCCTCTACTTCTCTGTCTTTCTCTCTTACTCAGTCTCATTCATTCCCTCCCTTTTTTTCTTGATTTCACATCTCCCTCTCTCACCCCTAATTTTTCATGTGAGTTTATAGGTAAATATATATATATATATATATATATATATATATATATATATATATATATATATATATATATACCATTTTCTTTTTGTGTATGTTTAACAAATAAGAAAGAGGACTCGATGCACATCTTAGATACTCTATTCATGTAAGCTAAGCTGGTGATTCACTTTATCACAACTCAGAATTCAAGCCATAATAATATTTCTGTGTATGGTGAGCAGCAGACTTAATCACAAGCATTGAAGAAATAAACACGTACAGATGTATAGATACATTATTATCATCATGATTGTTTTATGTCTGCTTTTTCGTGCTTGCATTTGTTGGACAGGAGCCTTTCCAGCACAACATCCTCCCACTTATCACAGTTCTACACCATCTCTTCTGTGAGCTTCAATGATTTGAGATTAGGCTCTCACAACTTCTGCCAAGGTCTATTTCTACTGCAGCTTCATTCTACGGGGATTTCTTGGCATTTCTTCATCCAATGATCATCATCCATATGCATCACTTGTCTATACCAGTGCAGTCTTTTTTCCTGCACACTACATCAAATCCCTCTTATAGCTAGCTTTTCTCTTAGCAGTTTACCTCTGTCTGGCTGATGCTTTGCACCAGCCACAAGTCTCATCAGTAGTGTGACGTAGGTTGTCTCATAAAAACATCCAATTGCCTTTTTTGTCATATGTATCTAATTCTTCTTACTTCTTCACAAATGTATCAAGTGGGGCTTTTCTGAACTTATATTTAACAGAGAGGTACATTAGGTTCCATTCTTTCCTCCTCCAGATTTTCCTGCATTTCTTGTGTTTATTCTGATATCACTAATAACTAACTTATATTCTGAGGTGCATTCTTCTTTGAGGAAAGACTTAATATTCATAACCAACTGTCTATCCCATTTTCTAACATGTAGAAAGTAAATGTAGCTTGTGTGTTTACCTTTCTTGAAGTTAGTGTTACACTTAGTTTATTTGCATCACAGAATTCTTGCAGTGATTTTCCCTCTTCATTTCTTGAGTCATAACCATATCCACTATGTTCTCTTGTGTAGCCATGTTGATGCAGTCCAACATATCCATTGAATACACCAGCTAGAATGATGAAGTGTTTGTCATCTGTAACTGAGCTTGTCCATAGTAGTTCCTCATAGAAAGGCCCTCATTTTCTTTACTTAGTCCTGATTGTAATAGGTAGAGATAATGTTGTTAATCTATTGCCTATGACTATTCTATATATATATACATCATCATCATCATCATCATCATCATTTTACGTCCGCTTTTCCCTGCTTGCAAGGGTGATATATGTGTGCGCGCGTGTGTGTGTGTGTGTATACCTTTTTTGTTTTATGTCAGCTAATATATGGATTTATTCCATATACTGGAATCTTATTTAGAATGGAGATTCATAGCCATGTGGTAAGGGAGTTGGACTTATGATCATAATGTCATGGACTTGATTTCTGGACTGGGTTGTGTTGTGTTCTTGTGTAAAACATTTCATTTCATATTGCTCCAGTATACTCAGCTGAAAATGAGATCTAGCAATAGCTGGGGGGGGGGGGCTACGATCGACTGGCATCCTGTCCAGTTGGGTGAGGAGTATTGTACTTTCAGTTGCTTCACACCATGGAAACCAGGTTAAGCACCAGCTTGATGAGCTTCCAGACTTGAGACAGACTTTAGACTTTTTAGCATCTTACTTAATTGAGAATCTTTCACTAACCCTATCTTTACACTTTATTTCATTTGTAGAAATGTTCATAAGAGTAATACAAATGGATTTATTATTTATGTGCTGTGTCCTTACATTTGTACAATATCTTA
>OZ024743.1:146709845-146714845 GCA_964016885.1 Eledone cirrhosa | reverse complement strand
TGTCTGAAAGGAGCTGGTATAGTCATAGCTAAAATACCTACCTTCATAGACTAACTTGAGGCAACAACAACAACAACAACAATAAATTGCATTAAGCCTTGTATATTTTCTGTCTAAATCGCATAAAGTTAATATTCTTTTGTTTTCTTCTATAAGAAAGGCCATAAATATTGCTGCCCTTTTTTTAGACTAACGAGATACACACAGTTAATGTCCCTCTTCAAATGAAGCCTAAATGATTCAGTAAGAATTATTTTGATGAAATGTGTTTGAGCATTTATTAAAATTTTATCAGTACAATTTTTTTTTCTTTTTGTTTTCTAATTACCATGAAACCAACAAATAACAACTTTGGTTCAACCAATAATTAAGAACCACTTTATTCTTTGACCATTGACCTTCCTAACTATTATCCAATCCTGGTTTTTTTGTTTGTTTGTTTTTTTTGCCAAGTTGGATACCTGGTCTGACCATAACTAAATAACATTAATTGAACATGCATTTTGTCTGAAAATGTTTGTTGCCAGTTATTTCGTTTCTCCAAATGTCAACCTGCAAATCCACTTTTTTCTTTTGTTTTCTTTTCTTTTGTTTTCACTAATCAGTGTTTTTTTTCATATTACTACCCAGTGTGTCTGTATCTAAGCTGATCATTGCTATAACATGGACATATTACAAGAAAACTAGCATGCTACTTTCAAATACTAGCTCAATTGCAATGCATGTAAAAGACTTTTAAAGTATTAGCCCTCTTGAGTCCAAATCCAAAATGTACAAAAGTAGCAATATCTAGCATTCCTGCAAAACCAAACAGGATTTGCAGATTTATATATTTTTTACCAGAATTGGTAAACAATAGTCTCTTCTTCTTCTTCTTCTTCTTCTTCTTCTTCTTCTTCTTCTTCTTCTTCTTCTTCTTCTTCTTCTTCTTCTTCTTCTTCTTCTTCTTCACCCACTTATTCCTGAGAGTCCTCAAACACTCCTTCCAGCGAGTCCTGTCAGAAGCAACCGTCTCCAACTGATCTGGCTGGATCCCCAAGCATGACCAGCCAAGCTCATAGATGTTATCAAACTATCTTGTTCAGGGTCTATTCCTGGGTCTCTTGCCAGTTGGTTTTGTCCGTACAATCTGTTATGGTATCAGGAGCTGTGATCTCTCAATTCGGAGAAGTAGTGGCTCTACCTGGAGTGACTCTCTGATCTCTGAGCTATGCACTTTATCGAGTAACATCCAAAGACGCTTTGGAGGAATCCCATTTCAGCCACTTGTATCACAATCATATTCTTTCGGTCATTACCCAAAATTCCTAACCATAGTTAGCACGAAAACTAAATTGAAGATAGAGAGTTTGGCTTTTACACCAACCTCCCTTCTTCTGATTATAGAATGCTTAAGGTGGTGTATTACTGCACCAGCTTTTGCAATCCTTGCACTTAATTTAGCCTCCTGCATTCCATCACTCATGAACACAGCCCCGAGATACTTGAACTTCTCTACCTACTTCAGTGGAATCCATTTACATATAGAATGCACTGTGCAGACTTCTTTGAGAGGACGAGTCTCAGTTTTTGCAGCACTGATTTTCATTGGCATCAAACCTATCAAGTACATAATAGTGAACAATAGTGTCTTGGTTAAATTTTGTAAGGGGGTAATCATTACATAACATTTCTGGCGGTGGGAGTAACAAGGGAATGACTGTAACCCAAATCTTTGTTTGAAAAGTACTTTGTTTTCAATTATTTTACCACGGTTTGCATCCTTTGTCAATATATATCAGCAAAATATATGTTCATGCATACACAAACATATACTGTAAATGAATTTACATAAACCAAAATAAAATATTCAATACAAGTACAGAGTAATATATGTCTGTGTGTGTGTGTATCATTGATTAAGTCAATGTACAAATTTGCACTTCATTTCCAGTTTCATAATTAAACCAAAGAACTTCCACAAAGACATATAAAGCTAGTAGACATATGAATAAATTCTTTTCATATGCCTTGACTCTGAGGAGTTACAAGAGGTACCAACAATCTAAATCAAAAATTCCTTAGATGAACTTAGTTTTTTTTAACATAGAAATTAGAATTGCTAAAGTGGTTAGGAAAGGTTTCTGAGGTAATGGAGATTACCCTGAACAGAAATGAATCATGTAGGATAACGGGAAAAAATGTTTTGATTATTGTGTAGAAAATACATTATAATACAAAGGAATAAATAAGGAGTGTGTGAAGATCAATGTTAGTCTGTTTGAATTAGTGCTGGTATACATTTTCAAAAGTTGAACAAATACTAGTTGAAATGATGGTATTTCATAAATATTTTCAACTTTGTGTTTAGATAATTCATATAGATATTATATAACAAATTTTGTTATTCATAAAACATCTATATTTGAGACATAAGTGTAAGCATGTCCACAGTTATTGCAATTGGTGGCTGCCTTCAAACAAAGTATACCATAAGACACCTTGGACATAAAGTAAAAATAATTATTTCATAGCACCTTCAAAAAAATTTGGTCATATAGGTACAGTATTCTGAAACTAAGATTGGATGTTCATGGCTGAAATGTCTTTGATCATAGATTTGTTTGATCAAGGCTGATCTGGAACTAAACAACAACAGCAACAAGATGTCAGCAAAGAACATCAACAATGGTTTTTAGGCACAAGGCTAGAAGGATGAAAGGTAAAGTTATCTTCAGTGAGGTTTGAGCTCTGAATGTAAAGAACTAGAACAAACATCTTGACCCATTGTGACTGATGCTCTAATGCTTCTGCCAATCCAACACTCTTAAAACTACTATAACCATGATAACAACTACAACCACAGAACCGCTACATGGTCATACCACTTGATAGAAATGGCAGAAAATGCATGATAGAAACAATATGTGTAACAGTGTATAGAACAACAAAGTTAATGTGTCTAAAGCAGAAACAATTATTAAAATAACTGAAGTTAAGAAATAGGCCTGCAATGTAGAGAATCAGCTAAAATATAAAGCTAAAATATAAAGCTAAAATAGAAATATAAAATAGAAATGATTTAGGGAATGTGAGAAAGAGGAAGGGAAAGACATAAGGGAAATTGAAACAAAGTTGTTGAAAAGGTGAGAATAGTAAAATGGAAATAATAACATGTGTAAGATTCTCCTCCACTTACCTCCACAATAAGTAATTCATCTGTGTTGTCAAAGCCATTTGAATATTACAGGAAAGTGTTTGTATTAACAAGTAGCATGTAGAAATCACATAATGCTACATTGTGATTTTTGCCTGTATTTGTATGTCTGTTGTTATTGTTATTGCTGTTGTTATTGTTATTGTTTTTGTTTTCGTTTTATTTATGTGTTTTTTTTTTTAGTTTGTGCTTTAGTTTCATGAAATGATCTCTGCTTGTCTTGTCTTGTGATGTATGTAAATCTATGTGATGATGTTTTGTGTAGTCTTGATATGCTATGAATTGTTTCCCTCTTGATCATCTCTGCTTCAAAATGTCTAAAGTACAGGTGTAGCTTATTAAATGAAGAATTTGATCAATATTTATAACCTGATCCATGTCTCTCCTTCATCATAAGGGAATAAGTATCCAAAAACTTAGATCGTATTGCTGATTGACAAATTTTTATTCATCAACACACTACCTCTATGTTGTCTCTTGACCTACAAGAAATAGCAGTCAAATCACCCTTAAATTGCTACTTATTGTCTTTAAAAGTAACAATAGAGTGTGAATAGACAGACACACGCATTTATATAGATGGATGCACTTAAACGAGGTACTACAACCATACACATACACCTGCATCTCTGACAGACCCAAATGCACAGCCACCATTATTGCATAAACACTTGTAGACATAAAAAAGCTCATCTATTCTTGTTCACATCAACCCTCATAATGCCAACTCTACACCTACAACATTTGTTTTAGAAGTTGCAAATCATCCATACAAACAAGATAACCAGACAAATGAAGATAACATTTTATAATTTCAGACTTTATATTTGGCAACTATGTTCTCTCAAGAACTTTGGTATTTGAAATGTTACTTCCAGACAATGTAAAGTGTATGTCAGAGACATCTTTGATGAAAATCTTCTAGAAATTTTACTTTATGTTTATTGATAACCCATGTCTCAGTGGCAAACAAAAAAGCTCTCAGAACTTTACATACTTTTGTGTAAAATTTTGACCACAGATGCTTTTCTAGGCTTAAGAAGAATTTGGATACTTTTCCAGTATGAAGAAAAGTTTCATTATCAAGCTTATCATCTTCTATAAATATACTGTCAAAGTACATAAAAAACTTAGCCACCTGCAAATGTTTCCCATTGATGAGGATAGAAGGCTTAACATAAAGTTGATGAGAAACAGGTCTGTGTGTGAAACAGCCTGTTTATAATTGATTTCAGGTCCAAGTGCCTTGCAAACATTACAGAAGTGATCACTGGATAGATACATTTGCATCTCAGTATGCATTACTATGTCACAGTTAGCTTCATATAAGAAATTTCTGCTCAGGGTAATTGATACTTGTTAAGTTGAATACCTAGCCTGAAGTGCAATATTTGATATAAATATCATTTGGGTTATCCTTAAAAGGTATGAGAAATACTATAGCAAGATATATTGAGAATTTTATAGGTGTCACATTGTTTTACCCTATGTTCTTACTTTCATCCCCTCATGCAAGAAATTGATAAGAGCAACCAATTCATCAGGGAAAACCAATCTTAATAAAATCTCCCACAATGCCTCTATATTTATAGCGTCTAGACAGTGGTCAATTCAGGATTTAACATCCCTCATACTAGTGACACAGTGAGATCATGTTGACATCCTATTAAATAGTCTATCATATACGACTGGCTGGAATTAGGTATTTTCCAGCTACCTATATATCTATATATGGCTGGCTTCCACATAATTTGCATCAATCAACGTCCAT
Organism: Eledone cirrhosa; assembly: GCA_964016885.1. NCBI lineage: Eukaryota > Metazoa > Mollusca > Cephalopoda > Octopoda > Eledonidae > Eledone > Eledone cirrhosa. The sequence goes on along the minus strand of OZ024743.1, from coordinate 146,709,878 downwards.
CCATTCATGAGACATTGATGACTCCAAGACTAA
>OZ024743.1:146702345-146707345 GCA_964016885.1 Eledone cirrhosa | reverse complement strand
CGAGGATGATGGTGATGATGATGAAGATGATGATGATGATGATGATGATGATGATGATGGTGAAGATGATCATATTGTTATTGTTTGTTGTTGTCGCTATTATCCTGATTAGATTTATTATTAGTTTTATCATTTATCTTATCAAAATACTTCATGTTATTGCTGTTGTTATGCTCATCAGCTTCTTTGCCGTTATCATCCTCATCATCATCATAATCCTCATCATAATCATCATCATCATCATCATAATCATCATAATCATTATCATCACCATCATCATCATCATTATTATTATAAACTGATGCACTCAGGCTTTCTAAAAGAAATTAAATTTCTACCTTACATCTATATTTTCATCCAAGCTGGAAGCTTATAGAAATATATGTGTGTGTGTGTGTGTGTGTGTGTGTGTGTGTGTGTGTGTGTGTGTGTGTGTGTGTGTGTGTGTGTGTGTGTGTGTGTGTGTGTGTGTGTGTGTGTGTGTGTGTGTGTGTGTGTGTGTGCGTGTGTGTGTGTGTGTATTTTCCCTGAAAAATCATAGTTTTCAGTTCATAAATATGAATCATTTATTAGCTTTTTCTGCTAAATTTTATTTATTTTCATCAAAGCCACTCTTAAGTTTGTAAGAGGAATTGAATGCTGCTGAGTAAATTGTTGCAGAGAACCAAGTAAAGTTAATGATGCTTAATTGTACAACCAGAAACTAAAAACTACCTGGCTCTTATTATTTGTTGTCCCTATTGTTTAGTCTAGAATTAATTCTGATGGCATACACATATGAATAAAGGTCTTCTTTTCCACTCTTTATTTCTTCTTTGTTGTTGTTATTATTACTATCATAATTATTATTATTATTATTATTATTTGTATTTTTTTTTTCTTCCTTCAGATTTGTTTCCATTTCTTGCTGAATGTCTTTCCGACACCTAGGCCAGAGAAACTCACTGCATAATCCACAAAATAATAACACCAGATTGTTCAAATCACGTACTTTGCACAGTTACACGTATATCATTTACTTTATGCATGTGCATATTATCTGTTTAAAATAATATTTACAACAGAATGATATTCAATCATATAAGAGTGTTCAATTATTTACAGCTTACTTAATTATGGAATCTAATCTAATAATGTTATGTTAAAACAAATTAAATAAATGATTATCTGTCTCACATCGATATTGCTCTTCTCAATACATGGACCATACCAGTTAAAGCAATTTTTTTGTATTTTTTTTTCAGTGATGGTAAGACATGGGTCATTCTAAAATAATTTTCAGTCCCTTTTTTGATAATTCCTAGTGCTCCTACAATCACTGGTATTGTAAGTACCTTGAGATGCCACATTTTTTCAATCAACAAGTCTTTAAATTTTCTGAACTTGTCGAATTCTTCTGCTGCAATATTGTGTTCACATGGGATCATATATCAATCAATAAACATACTTTGTTATTTTTGTCTTTTACAATAATATCTGGTCTGTTAGCTTTGATGGTTCAGTATGTATGTACAGGAAAGCCCCAAAGAATCATTACATTTTCACCCTCAGTTACAGCCTCAGGGTGATGCTTACACCACTTGTCAGCAGTTTTGATTTTATAATGCTGACATATTAATCAGTGTGGATATAGTCCAACTCTATCATACCTTGATTTATACTCTACTAGGACTAAAACTTTATGTCCAGAGATTAAGTGGTTCACTGTTTCAATAGCATCACTGCAGAAATGGCACTTTGGATCTATTCCATTTCTTATCCCATTGGCTTGATAATTCTGAGTTAATAAGATTTGATCTTAGGTAGCTAAGACGAAGCCTTCACTCTCTATCATTAGCCCTGAGCAACATAGCCACTGATGGGTGTGCTTCTGACCAACATCAGTTTGTTTGCTGGTGCAGAGATTTCTGCTCCCACCTCGATGTTAATTGTTCATGCCCTTTTTTCTTAGCCATTAATTTTACTTGCTTTGCAACAACAGCTGCCACAGTAATCTTGGTCTGTTCAGCCTACCTATTAGTTATGAAATCAGTATCAATTTTTTACTCTCTTTCAAAATCGAATTAAGTTTCTTACTCGTCTCATGTTTTTAAATGAGTTGTTGCTTCAAGATATCTGTAATGGTTTTGAAAGACAGTTCAAACTGGGTCAAGCCTCTGCCTCCTTGAGTTCCAGGAAGGTAAAGATGATCCACATCTGACTTTTGGGTGGTGCATCTTATTACAAATCAGCAACCTACAAATTTTTGTGTCAATTCTCTTTATTTCACTGATATTTCCGTTCAACATATTGAAGCTTTAACTAACAAGTGAAACTACTAAGGAATTTATGGCTAACACCTTATGTGCATTTGGTTCAGATATCATAACTGCTTGTACTCTCTTATAACATTACAACCTTAACTTCTCTCTTTTGCTTGCATGCTTCATTTATACCTCGGTATTTATAGGTATGTTTCTGCTCAAGTTCTTTTATAACTGTTTCAACATCCAATTCAACTGAATTTGAGTTTATCAATTTCCCTTTCTTGAAAGTGGTCTTGGCACACTTAAGAAGCCCAAACTCCATCCTAATATCATAACTGAATACTTTTACAGTATGTAAAAGGCCTTCAAACTCATCATTGTCTCTGTCATATAGTTTTAAGTCATCCATATAAAATAGGTGGCTTATTTTCCTGTCAATATTATAACCATAACTTGTTCTGTTAAGTTCGATTGTAAGGGTTTTAGAGCTATGCAAAATATCAGAGGTGAAAGTGTATCACCTTCGAAAATGCCACAGTCAATGATAATAATTGTTTCTACGTTAGGCACAAGGCCAGCAATTACCCAGTGTATTACTGGTACTTTATTTTATCAATGATAATAATGTTTGACCTTTAGTACTCCATTGGAATAATATAATTGGAGAATTGTGTTCCACAATGACATATATTTCAGAAAGTTTGAAATTACAGGAGAAATTTTGAAGATGTCCAGCAATTTCAGAATCCGTAAAAGTGGAGTACTGCCAAAAGCCTTTTTGTAATCAATCCATGCAGAACATATATTTTTCACTTGTCATGACAGTTCTCAACAATTGTACAATTAATAAAGAATTGATCTTTACATTTATAAGAACCTTGTTGGCACCCTTTTTGTTCAATATGGAAAAGATTGTTCTCTTCTATAAATGCCTTTGTTTTCTCCATGAGAAGAGATTCTTTGATAGTAAGTAATACCACTTGCTATTCAGTCAGGTGTTTTTTCAGGATCTTTTATAATTTCATTGAACAGCTAGAATAACTTTTGTGTGTGCAAAGAAACCCAGAATATTTCCACTCATGAGCCCTCTTTGATGACCTCTTTGTCTCTGCTATTGAGATGTTTTCCCATGCTTGTTCTTGCAAACTTTTGTAAGATTGTTCTGTGCATCTACACCAATACATTTCCATTGTATGTCTTCTCATCACTAAATCTTTCTCGAAAAGTTTTCAATTTCTTCCATAGAAGTGAGGTCTTATTTTCTCCTTCCCTATTTCTCTGAAAAAGGATATGGCATTGGATGTGAATAACTGATGGTGGTGGTGGTGCTGCTGCTGCTGGTGCTGGTGGTATGCTGGTGGTGCTGGTGGCAGGGGTGGTGCTGGTGGTGCTGGTGGTGCTGGTGGTGCTGGTGGTGCTGGTGGTGGTAGTGTGCTGGTGGCAGGGGTGGTGCTAGTGCTGCTGGTGGTGGTGCTGGTGGTAGTGGTGCTGCTGCTGCTGCTGCTGCTGGTACTGGTGCTGATGTGGATGTCATTGAAGCTGTTAGTGTTGGTTATTTTTTAAATTATTTGTTGTTTTCGTTGTTAATGGTGTTTTTGTTGATTTCTGCTGCTTGTTTTAACTAAGTCAAGGTCAGCATCAACAGTTTATAAATGTTGTCTCTTACTTTAAAGTAGCTATGGTTGCTATCAAATTTTGTAAATTTCAACAGAAAGAGTGATGATACTATGTATGGTACACTTAATTTGTTCTTTCTCTTTGACTGGGCTAGGCATGCCATAGCTAATGATGCACAAACATGCACTGAGTCTGCAATATCTCCAAATATTCTGACTAAACAGTGAACAGACATGGTTGAGCTGCAGTCCTGGGTCAAGAAGAGACTGCGACTGGGCACTTGGAATGTTGCCAGACCCTCACTGCCCTCTACAAGGTGGGCAATGTGGTCAGTGGAAACTCCGCTCTCAAGTCCTATAGAGGATTAGTGGTGGGCAAGTGTGATGACATGCACAGGGAGGCTCTGGTGTTGACAAAGTTGAACTGACCAGTCTGTTCCAGAAGACTCTCAAGCTGGGGACTATGGATAACTTCCAGAAATCCCTCACTTGGCAATGCTGCCAGGAACACAGCCAGTTCAAGATAAACTCTACCGACATGGAAGTGCTGTCAGACGGACCTGCCTGAGAGGTGCACAGAGAGTGACAAAAGCATTCTGCATACACTCACCAGTATCCATGCATTACTAACTTGTGGATTTATGTCAAACAACTGTTGTCACATAGTGAACATTGACCGGCCATCTTTTGGCTGGGAAGGGCAGGCAGTTTTCCTCTGTCCGGTGATGGTAGCGAAAGAGGTTGTGTGGTGGACTGGGTTGAAAGAACTGAAGACAGACACTTTTCTCTTCTGTTATTCCCTCATCAACTTTTTCAAGATTCACTTGGAAAGAAAGGTAAGTGTGGAGAGAGAAGTGTTGCCCCTCAGTACATTTGCTAAAAGGGGGATGAATGTGATGAATGGCCTGTGTGAATGGGCCTACTCTGCACATGTACCTGCAGGCTGATTAATTTGATGATAAGAGGGGTGCCCTTCCTAAGTGCCCTTGAAGTATCAGGTGGTTCAAGATTTGTGGGGTACCTAAGTTGCATCTGGATGGTTCTCTTCCCTATCGGGTATATTTATTGTCATAATTTTATTGTTAATTGTTTTTGTTAATTTTTTTTTACTCAATTTTATTGTAACCTCCTAATGTCC
>OZ024743.1:146649845-146697345 GCA_964016885.1 Eledone cirrhosa | reverse complement strand
CACATGATTTACATCAAGTGTCTTGCAAAATAAATACACACACACACACACACACACACACACACACACACACATATAATGTTTAAATTAGAGATGGCTTCTACAGGACTAGAACTGTTTCATTCTGATGATTTCCTTTGAATGAAAGAGTTCTAGTCTTGTAGAAGCCATCTCTATATTAAACATTATATACTCTATTATGTATTGAGTACCTTACTTACTGTGGTTACTCCCAATTGAACCTGAAATACATGGACACACACACACACACGCACACATACTCACACACATATAATGTTTAAATTAGAGATGGCTTCTACAGGACTAGAACTGTTTCATTCTGATGATTTCCTTTGAATGAAACAGTTCTAGTCTTGTAGAAGCCATCTCTATATTAAACATTATATACTCTATTATGTATTGAGTACCTTACTTACTGTGGTTACTCCCAATTAAACCTGAAATACATGGGGACACACACACACACACACGCACACATACACACACATACATATATATATATATATATATGTATATGTGTGTGTATTAACGATATCAATATTTAATATAATGACCATGTGACTCTATGATCTCTCAATAAGAGAATTGAAGCTAAAAGATTGAAGATTTACACACTGCCAATATCATAGCAAACCACATATATAATATTTTGCAGAGAACAATATAATCAATCCCCCGCAAAAATATATATATATATATATATATATATATATATATATTTCTATATAAATACATTCATATATATATCCCCTTATATGTGTGTGTGTGTGTATGTGTGTGTGTGTGTGCGTGCGTGCATGTGTGCGTGTGTGTGTGTATGTGTGTGTATGTGTGCGTGCGTGCGTGCATGTGTGTGTGTGTTTATGTATGCAGATGTGTAGTGATGATTGTGTATGAATTTGAGATAATGGGTGACTATTTTTCTTGCTCAACTGTTCGGGCAGGGCGGCGCGCCGGGAGGGGCTATGGATTTCGGTCCATACCTCGATGGCCTACCGCGACTCTCGGACAGCGAGGCAAAGTTCTGCGAAAGCCGATTTCAGCCGCTGAGATAGGGGACGCGTTGAGCCAATACGGCAAACGCAAATCTCCAGGTCTCGACGGTCTACCCTACGAATTTTACGTAGCAATGCCGGACTTGTTCTCCGGTATCCTGGAAGCGGTCTACTGCAACTGGCAACAGAACGGGAGAATTCCCAGTTCTGTGACCGGGGGCGTAGTTACACTAGTCAGGAAGGACGAGAATAAGGGGGATGACATAGGCAACTTCCAGCCCCTAACTCTGCTAAACACAGAGTTACAGATTTTGGCCAAGGTGTTGGCAAAGAGGCTGGCGCTTGTCGTCGGAAACCTGGTGGAAGAAGCGCAGACATGCGCAATCCCGACCAGGTCCATACACGACAACCTCCACCTCATGCGATACATCATAGAGAGGGTAGGGTGTAAACCCAGCTTCGGTGGGGCCCTGATCAACTTGGATCAGTCTAAGGCTTTCGATAGGGTGACCATCGTTACCTAGATGCGGTGCTCGAGGCGGCAGGCTTCAGATCCGTGTTCAGAGGCTGGATTCCTGCAATGCATAACAGCAACATCTGCTCAAGGGTTAAGGTGAACGGCTACCTCTCGGAGCCGTTTCATATCACGCGATCCATTCGACAGGGATGCCCTCTCTCCTCCCTTCTGTACGTATTGACTCTCGAGCCACTACTACGGAAGTTGGAGCTATTGCAGGGCATCCCTCTGGAACCGGGACTGCGGAAAGCGGCGTCGGCCTACGCCGACGACAAGGCAGTAATGGTGTCGAGCGCCTCGCAAATCGAGGAAGTCGGCACATTACTGAAGGAATACAAAAGGTTCACAGGAGCGAAGCTGAACCGGGACAAGTCCATCGGTTTGCAACTCGGATCGTGGAGACGCAAACCGATGCTTTCCGATGGCGTCGTCAGACGCTGGACGGAAGGACTAGTAAAGCTGCTCGGGGTCTGGTTTGGTCCGGACCTCCAGGTGGAGAAGAACTGGAACGAGGTGTCGGCCAAGGTGTTTGCACTCACCCAGAAGTGGGCCGAGTGCAAACTATCCTTGAAAGGTCGAGCGGAGGTGGCGAACACTTTTATAGCGTCCGCCATCTACTACCGCTTGACCGTCGTGCCTTGTCCAGCCAAAATGGAGCGCACGCTCTTCCAATTCCTTTGGAAGAGGCGGGCTCCTTTGGTGAGAAGATCCATCTGCTGCCAACGCCCTTCCAACGGAGGGCTGGGGATGCCGTGGCTGACGATGCGCAAACACGCGCTCAGGCTGCGGCATCTCTACGTATTCCTCACCGGACAACCGGTGTGGGCCCCGTTCGTGAGGCGAGCCTTCCCACGACTCGTCTCGCTGACCGAGCTGCAGTCCTGGGTCAAGCAAAGACCGAGGAAAATGGGCGACTGGCACATCGAATGTGCTCAGGCGCTCACAGCCCTCTGGAAGGCGGACCCGGCGATCAGTGGAGACTCCACTTCGTCATTCTATAGACGGTTGATCCGCAGCAAGTGCGACGACGTTCTCGGTGAAACTCTGGGCGTAGAGGAAGACGAACTGGCCAGTCTGTTCGGTAGGACCTTCCGCCCGGGACCGATGGACAACTTTCAAAGGTCCCTGGCCTGGCAGTGCTACCGAGGAGCTCTACCAGTTCGAGACAAGCTCTACAGACATGGACGCCCGGGCAGGGACCCTGCAAAAAAGATCTGTCCGAGATGCGTGCGAGACGAAGAAACCGTCGCGCTCGCATTCATACACTGCCCGGGCGTCACCGACCTGTGGGGCTATGTAGAACGACTATTGTCGTGGGTGAGACCAATCCGGTTGACCACCAAGTCCATTGTCATGATCAAACCGCCACCCTCCTTCAAAAACGAAGGAGAGGCGGTTTTCCTTTGTGTGATAGCTATGGCGAAAGAGGTTGTATGGTGGACAAGGTTGAAAGGGCTGAGGTCAGACACCTTTCTCTCCGGCCAACAACTGATTCTTTTTTTCAAATTCCACTTTGGAAGAAGCATCAGGATGGAGAGAGAGGTGCTGTACCCCAGCAAGTTTTATGAAAGGTGGGTGAAAGTAGCGAGAATGGCCCGAGTGAATGGGCCTTCTCTCTATATCAACCTGTAGGTTGAGGAAAAAGAGGAGAGGAAAGGAGTACAAACTTTTCGTACTCCTGGAGATGAGGGTTGCACATTTTTTTTTCGGGGGAAATGTCTCCCCCTATTGGGGAAATCGACTAATTTTTAAATTACATTTGTGATAATATTTTACACGTTTTTATTGTATGTAAACTTCCCCCTTTGTATTTGTCCCCTTCTTTTGTGTCCCTGTGGCTAATAAAGAAACATATATAAGAAACAAACAAAAAGACTTTTTGTCCTAGCTAGTTGAATAATTAGTAAAAGCATAAAAAGGTCATCATCACTATCATCAGTACAAAAGAATACTTATGTAAAATTGAATTCAGAAATACTATTAAAAATTCAAAATACAAACCTTCTAATATAAAAATGTGTGATAGAGATAAATTTTATCATCAGAAATCATCATCAGAAATCATCATTTCATTTTACGTCCGCTTTTTCCCTGCTTGCAAGGGTGGGACAGGAACTGATTCTGGCTTGAATTCTACAGCTGGATGCCCTTCCTAACACCAACTTCATTTACAGTGAGTGCTGGGTGCTTTTTTGCTGTGGCACCTCCACAACCACTTTGCAGTGGAATGATAGGGACGCCAGTCCCTATCATCTCATTTCTACAGCTGAGTAAACTGGAGCAATGTGAAATACAGTGTCTTGCTCAAGGAAACAACACATCACCCGGTCTGAGAATTAAACTCACAACCTTTCGATTGCAAAGCCAATGCTCTAACCACTAAGCCATGTGCCTCCAGAAATATGTAATACAAATTACAAATAATAACTCGGGTTATATAAGAAGTGAATGTGCATGGCTTAGTAGTTAGAGTGTTGGGTTTGCAATCATGACGTGAATTTGATTCCTGAACTGGGTGATGCATTGTGTCCTTGAGCAAGACATTTTATTTTACATTGCTCCAGTTTACTCAGCTGTAGAAGTGAGTTGCAATGTCACTGGTGCCAAGCTGTATCAGCCATTGCCTTTCCCTTGGACAACATTGGTCGCATGGAGCAGGGAGACTGGTATGCATGAGCATCTGCTAATCCTCCACCCACAAACTACCTTGCCCTGACTTGTGCTTCAGAGGGGAATTTTCTAGGTGCAAATCTCATGGTCATTCATGACCAAAAGTGTTATTTACCCCTGTATGAGAAGTATAGTAATTTATTGACTCGGAATTATTATGAGTGATTTTGTTAATATTTGAAATATAAAGTTGTGTTTTATAATATTAAATTATTATATCAACATTAATGGCATAGAGAAATTTAGTATTCTGAATAATAACAAAAAATGATAAATTAATAAAAAATATACTAAAATGCTAAACACAATGAATACTTTCCCAATATCTTTTTCAGGTTCTGTGTGCAAGTTTCATTTCCTTAGGTTTCATGAAGGTCACTATCAAGCATGGATAAATGTCTTTGTCCATCTCCTCATGTGTTACTCTTGTGTTATTTGCCCTATATACTTGGCCACAAAACATATAGGTTGGCATGTGTTGCATGAGTGCTGAACTGTTGTTTGGCCTCCCCCTACCCAAGTTTTTTAGCATCAGGCTTAAGATTCCATAAACCTCGTTTTGCCAAATGTGCCAAATGTTCCCCTTCACTAGCATGAGGATCCTACTTTGTTACCTTTGAAGTAGAAGAGACTTGTCATTGTTAACCTATGTCTCTCCTTGACAAACCTTCTAGGTAACAAGGCCTGCTTCCATGCAAAATACATCTCCCATTTTATTTGTTTCTCGATTTTCTGTAAGTTCATTTCTTCCCCTTTCTCAGTGATATCTGCAAATGTTGTTGGCATTTTCGTTTTTGTACTTGTTTATTTCACAGATGTCAGCCGTCTCTACGGTGTTGTCAGTGCTGACACAGCAAGATCTGTCTTTAAGTGTCTCTTCAAAATATATATAATATGGGGTGAGGGATTCCACGAAAATGTCACTAGCAGCTCTAATAAAGAAATATAATGACACATCCAATTGATGCAGCTTCATCGGTGATAGGCTGCCACCATGGAATCATTGCACACCTAAATATGTCAGTGCTGAATATATTAGCATTATATTAGCATGATTCATTGACAATATTTAGTTACAAAAAAATTTAATTATCACTTGCATTGCTCATTGAAATACATTAATATAGTAATTAACAAAACCAGAAAAAATTCTCTCGCATCATCCTTTTAGACTAGTCTTTTTATGCTTGCATGGGTTGGGGAGGGGTCTTCTTCCAGCACAGCTTCCATCCACTTGTTGGGTTCCTTCGTCATTTCCTTTGTAAGATTCAGTGTATTGAGATCAGTTTTTGTCACCTCAGACAGTTCATCATCATCATCATCATCATCTTCATCATCTTTTAACCTGTATTTTCTCTGTTAGTAAGGGTTGGATATGTCTTCACAAAAAGAGCTTGTCTTCAAGCAGGGCTACTGACCTCTCAGATAGGCTAGGAGCTTGCATCTCACTTACATACTATTGACATAATTAACAGAAATGTTAATTCCTCTGCTTTTTCTTCACGGGGCAATACATTGTACTCCTGTTTTTGTTGGCAAACTATTCTAGAGATATATTTCTTGCCAGGCTGATGCACAACAAACCTGGATTACCATAATTGATTCCCAGTTTTTAGAATAGTCAGATTATATCCATGAGTGTTGTAAAAGGTAACTAAAAGGGTATCCAACTGTAAAACATTGTCTCAAAACATTCTATCCAACCCAAGTCCACATCAAAAAGTGAACATAAAAATGATGATATATGTATATACACTTCCTGATGCATACACACTCATGATTTAGATACGATGCAATACATTCTAAGTAATCTAACATAACTCATAATAACCAAAGTGCTCAATAAATACCTATTTAGAACTACGACAGGTCCTGTTTCTGTAAATCAGAAACAAGGCCTGTTGTTATATCTACCATTAACTTCCCAGTCTTGGAAGTCCAACAAATGGTCATGGGTACTGTTTTTAATCCCTTAAATAAACCATTAAAAGGATGGGATTAATGAAATAATTGTTTCTACTTTTGGCACAAGGCCAGCAACTATCCCAGTACATTACTGGTACTTTATTTTATCGATCCCGTAAAGATGAAAGGCAAAGTTAACCTCGGCGGGATTTGAACTCAAACCATATAAATCACAAACTATACTAAAAAGTTTACTGTATGTATGACTACATTTTTTTAATTGAGTGCATTGTCATTTATTATTTAATCAATTACATAACCAACTATTGCAAATCAGGGTTGTCCTTTTAATTAAGTTCTGAGTTGTGCTTGACATAAATAGCAATTTGCTATACGTTCCTTTCATGGTCAGAAGGATAGAGGTGTTTGTCTTTTGGTGGACAGCCAATAAGCTGGGAAACATACAAAGGCAGCCTGTTTATGAAGAGAGTAGTGAAATTATTTACATTTGAAAACGTCTATGAAGCAAGTAATGTGAAGGAAATTTAGGAATATTTTTTTCTTTAAACAAAGCTACCACTACACAAGGTTTTAACTATAAAATAGTTGAATAATTTTGGGGTATAACCTCTTGAAATTGAAAAGATGTGAACAGAATTGCCCACAGGAAACAAACCTCACATGTGGATTTTGTTTACTTTTTCAGTATCAGTGACTTATTCAACTATTTTATAGTTAAATCTTATGTTGGGATAGCTTTGCATAAAGCAAAACATATGCCCAAATTTCAATATTTACATTTATTTACATTTTCAGAAACATACCTATGATTAAAAATAAAACATAGTTATCCATACATTAAATTTATGTTGGATTATCTTTATGTTTCTTTGCTCCCTAAGAATAAGGAAATATCTATAATGGGATATGTACTCATGAGCTACTGCCCAGTTATATATTAAACCTAAACTACTCAGCATTTTCACTTTTAGTTCATATGTCTCTGCTTCATTATATGTGCCAAAAGTAGAAACAATTATATATATATATAATGCTTTGCAACAAAGAGTTACAGCCCTTTATGGTCTGAGTTCAAATCCCACCGAGGTTAACTTTGCCTTTCATCCTTACGGGGTCGATAAAATAAAGTACCAGTAATACACTGAGATAATTGCTGGCCTTGTGCCAAAAGTAGAAACAATTATATATATATATATAATATATATATGTGTGTGTGTGTGTGTGTGTGTGTGTGTGTGTGTGTGTGTGTGTGTGTGTGTGTGTGTGTGTGTGTGTGTGTGTGTGTGTGTGTGTGTGTGTGTGTGTGTGTGTGTGTGTGTGTGTGTGTGTGTGTGTGTGTGTGTGTGTATTTGCCATCTAGAGGCAGCATCCCAAGACAGGTCTCTGCAATGGGTCCATTAAGAAGTAGTGGTTAAGTAAGAAAAAGAATTTCTAAATAGAAGAGATTAAATTCAGAATAAAATTATATAAATATATACATGTGGGATGTGTGCATATTATACATATATATGGAAGGGTATATTATCTATATATGTGTGTGTGTGTATATGTATGTGAACACATATGTATAGTTTTTTTACTTAATGATGAGCTCCAATTCTTAGAAACAAAATCTGATAATTGAAATAGAGTAGATGGTGACACATACAAATCCACTCTCACCCAATCTGTCTCAGTCTCTCTATTTTCTTTCTCATTTACACACTCAATCACTTACAGCCACTTTTCAAAGCTCATTTCTTTTACGTATGCTTTCTCAGACTGCCCCCCCCCCCCCCCGACACACACACATATGCTCATAAATAAATATACATAGATGTACACAAACACCCAATATAACATATTTTTAATAGCGTTATATCTTACTTACATATTGCAGTATGTATGTATATATGTAAATGTGTCTATGGATACATGTCATCATCAACATCATTGTTTAACGTCTATCGTCTACGCTAGCATCGGTTAGATGGGAGTTGTCCCACTTGAGGCAAGATTGGTCGGGTGACCATGTCTCGTTCGTATAGGACTATCTGGCAGGTTTTCTATGGCTGGATGCCCTTCCTAACACCAATCACATTTACAGTGTGGACTGGGAGCTTTTTACCGTGTTACTTACATGACCACATTACAGCGTGGACTGTGTGTTTTTTGTCGTGACACCTACATGACCTCATTAGTTTGGACTGGATGTTGTGGTACTAACATAACTTTATAGAGAAATATGTATATATATATATATATATATATATATATATATATATCATCATCATCATCATCATCATCATCATCATCGTTTAACGTCCATCTTCCACGCTTGCATGGGTTTGGACATATATATATATAGAAATAGATAGATAGATAGATATAGATATAGATATATATATATACACACACACACACACATATACATTTACAAATACACACACACACACATAAGCAGGGAGAAAGAGGAAGACACCAGAGATTGAATAGAGAGGAAAAAATTTGAATTTCTTCAAATACACCAGTCCACTACCAGGTCATGAGGTCAAATAATTGTTTCTACTTTAGGCACAAGGCCAGCAATTACCCAGTGCATTACTGGTACTTTATTTTATCGACCCCGTAAGGATGAAAGGCAAAGTTAATCTAGACGGGATTTGAATTCAGATCGTAAAGGGACGTAACTATGCTGGAAAGCATGGTGCCCGACCCTCTACCGATACTGCCAATCCACCGCCCTCCATGAGGTCAAATAATGGAGGTAGCAAAGGAATGGTCATTGTACACACACACACATACACAAACACCACACACATACAACCAATCACACATACACACAAATATTATATACACATCAAGCACCAACATTGATAAAATTATACATACACTCATACACAAAAGTAAATATACACTATATACAGTAATTCCCCCTACTCTCATCAACTTGTGTCACTGAAGTAGAGACATTTTGATAAATCGGCACAAAAGTGACATCAACTACATTTTTAAAAACAGTCTCTAAGAGATAAAAATGTTCTTTATGCTCAGGGCCCCGATTCTAGCTTGTTCTTAAAAGGTAACAGAAGGTCTGCTTGAAGTGGGGTCTTGCTCGAAGAAGGAGCCCTGTTCGGATGGAGGGAGCAGTTTGATGAGGGGGAACAGAGCTTTTGCAAACACCAACCCCTGATAAAACGGCCCTGTGCATGTCCATATATATATAATCATCATTATCACTTAATGTCCAGGGCAGTGGATTGGCAGTATTGGTAGAGGGTTGGACGCCATGCTTTGCAGCAAAGAGTTACGGCCCTTTATGGTCCGAGTTCAAATCCCGCCGAGGTTAACTTTGCCTTTCATCCTTACGGGGTCGATAAAATAAAGTACCAGTAATACACTAGGTAATTGCTGGCCTTGTGCCAAAAGTAGAAACAATTATCACTTAATGTCCATTAACATAGGTTAGACGAGTTCTCATATCGTGAGACAAGTCAGATCAGCTGATTATGTCTTGCTCATACAGAACCTCCTCCGGCTTGCCTTCCACAGCTGGATTCCCTTCCTAACCCCAGCGATATTTACAACATGAACATCTTACAGGGTAGACCAGGTACTTTTAGCTGTGTCAGCAACGCAACCACTTTATCCATACATACATATATATATACATACATACACATACATACATACATAGATATATATACATACATACACATACATACATACGTATATATACATACATACATATACTTACATATACATACATACATATACATACATACATATACATACATATACATATATATATATATATATACATACATACATACATATACATACATACATATACATACATACATATACATACATACATATATACATATATATATATACAAGAAAGTAGTACAGCATAATCGGAGCTCTGGTTGCAGGCAAGCTAACGAATGCTGTATATATATGTATATATATGTATGTATATGTATATATTTCGTTTCTGAATTTGTTTAGCAAGATTCTTTATCTGAAATCGTGTGTTGAAACCGATATTGTTATACTTTGGGAGGGTCATGTTGCCAATAAGAAACACATGTACCAGTTGTTTCACTTCAATTTATTATATATTTATAAATTTATAAATTTACAAATCTACAAACTTATAAATTTCTGGTTGGTTGGTTGGTTCCACAACCAGATAGTTGTTTATATATAGTCATAGTCCTTTCGTCACACACTCTGTGACCTCTTCAACACACACACAGAAACAAAATGGTGTAGGACAGAAGAAAGGAAAGGCACAGAAACAAAGAAAGGAATCCCCAGTCACTGAAGAGGTCACAGAGTGTGTGACGAAAGGACTATGACTATATATAAACAACTATCTGGTTGTGGAACCAACCAACCAGAAATTTATAAGTTTGTAGATTTGTAAATTTATAAATTTATAAATATATAATAAATTGAAGTGAAACAACTGGTGCGTGTGTTTCTTATTGGCAACATGACCCTCCCAAAGTATAACAATATATGTATATATATATATATATATATATATATATATATATATATATATTGTATTGTGACAGCTATGATGAAATCACGGAGGCTATGGGTTTGGTACTAGAAACTAGGAAGGCTCCAGAATCCTGGAATTCTGTGAGGCAAATAACCCAACTATCTGTAACACTAACTTCAAAAAATGAGACAATCACTTGATCACCTACAGATCAGGGGAACATACCAGCCAGGTAGATTATATCTTACCAGAAGACGTGACAAAGTGTCTGTTGTAAACACTAAATCCCTCCCCCATGAAGAATGCACCTCCCAACATAGACTGATAATTAGCGATCTCATAGTCAGGACGAGACGTACTCGACAACAGAAGAGGACTATCCTCAGGAGAAAAATATGGAAGCTAAAGCTAAAGGACCCCACAGCCAGAAATAAATTTAAAAGCATATTACTTGATGCTTTCGACAGTAAGTAAGAGCATTTAGAGTCGTACAATATAGAGGAGCAGTGGGAATTCCTGAAAGCAAACCTGCTGATGGCGGCAGACGATGTCTGTGGCTGGAGCAGGCCTATAGGCAGGAGGAGAGTAACGTGGTGGTGGAACAGTAAGGTGGAGGAGTCAATTAAGGCCAAAAAGCAGGCTTGTAAAGTATGGCGGGATGGGGGAAGTAGAGAAGAGTATCAAGTGGCCAGGAGGGAAGCTAGGAGACAAGTGTACTTCGCAAGAAGGGAAGCAGAGGAAAGAAAGTTCAAGCATGTTCTACAATGCGAGGACCAAAAACGTGAGGTGTTCAGGATTGCTAGGCAATGTGTCAAGGAAAACCGTGATATTGTCGGGGAGAAGTGTGTGATTAATGATGAAGGTGTACTTGCAATCACTGACGCTGATAAGAAGGTAGCTTGGAAGTGTCACTACGAAAGGCTACTAAATGAGGAGAATAAATGGGAGAAAGACAGTCTCCCCCACATTGATCCAATAGAGGGACCATCAGTGTTAGTCGAAGGTAGTATAATAAGTAAGGCAATCAAAGATATGAAGACGGGTAAGGCGGCTGGGCCTTCGGAAATAGTTGCTGAAATGCAGAAAGCTTCTGGAACGGTGGGACACACCATGGTCACCCGGATAGTAAACCAAGTCATACAGAATGGGGTTGCTCCGAAGGACTGGTGTAGCAGCATCATCATTAACTGCTACAAGGGTAAAGGAGCCGCCCTAGATAGGAGTAACTATAAAGGCATTAAATTAATCGACCAGGTCATGAAGGTCACAGAAAAAGTAATAGCGCAACTAATCAGAGAGAGAATTGATCTAGATGAAATGCGGTTCGGGTTTGTGTCAGGAAAAAGTACCATAGACGCTCTTTTCATTGTACAACAACTACAGGATAAGTACCTAGCTAAAAGTAAACCCCTATACTTAGCTTTTGTCGACTTGGAGAAAGCCTTCGACAGAGTCCTCCGTTCCGTTATCTGGTGGGCTCTTAGAAAACTAGGTGTTGATGAATGGCTTGTGAGAGCTATACAAGCCATGTATAAAGAAACAGTCAGCAAGGTTAGAATTAACAACGAATATAGTGAAGAGTTTAGCGTAAGAGTTGGTGTTCATCAGGGCTCCGTTCTTAGCCCCTACTATTTATTATTGCCCTTCAGGCTATAACAGTGGAGTTCAAGACCGGCTGCCCATGGGAACTCCTATACGCAGATGATCTAACGCTCATAGCTGAATCAATGGCCGAACTAGAGAAGAAATTCCAAACATGGAAGCATGGCCAAGAATCAAAAGGCCTTAAAATTAACCTGTCTAAGACTAAAGTTCTAGTTTGTAGGAAGGAAAATAGGGCACCGGTCCCATCCGGGAAATGGCCATGCTCAATGTGTAGGAAAGGAGTAGGTAGAAACTCCATTTTATGTCCCAAATGCAAAGTATGGGTGCATAAAAGATGTAGTGGGATCACAGGTAAGCTAACTAATAACATAGATTGTATATGTGGCCGGTGCTCTGGTGCAATAAGTAGCAGCAAGTGCCCACAGAATACTAGCTCATTCCATTGCACAGATGGTTCTATAGAAATAGTGGACACCTTCCGTTACTTGGGTGACAAAATCAGCAGTGGTGGAGGGTGCTCTGAAAGTACAGTAGCTAGAGTCAGAACTGGATGGAAAAAGTTCAGAGAGCTTATACCACTATTAGCCGTTAAAGGGTTCTCTCTAAAAATGAAAGGCAGGCTGTATGATGCCTGCATACGAACAGCACTGTTACATGGCAGTGAGACCTGGGCATTGTGTGCAGAGGATATACGCAGACTGGAGAGGAATGAAGCTTGCATGCTCCGCTGGATGTGTAATAGTAATATACGTGAACGGCAAAGCATAAACGAACTAAGGGAAAAATTAGAAATAAGAGGGATCAGATGTTGTTTACTCGAGAGAAGACTACGTTGGTATGGTCACGTGATGCGCATGAAAGACGACAGCTGTATAAAAAAGTGCAGGGAAATAAAAATAGACGGTAGCCACGGAGTAGGCAAACCCAGAAAAACCTGGGAGGACTTGATAAATTCCGACCTCACACACTTACACCTCTCCAAGACAATGTCACTGGACCGAGATCTTTGGCGCTACACAGTAATACAGAAGACCCGCCTTACCTAAGTACAAAGTGAAACCTACTACAGTCAGTAGGCATCTCTAACAAAATACACCCCCGTCCCACTACCGCCACCCCATCCACACCACCCCTTTCAATGTAAAGTTATGTTGGCACCACAACATCCAGTCCAAAACAAATGAGGTCGTGTAGGTGTCACGACAAAAAAACACACAGTCCATGCTGTAATGTGGCCGTGTAGGTAACACGGTAAAAACCTCCCAGTTCCACACTGTAAATGTGTTTGGTGTTAGGAAGGGCATCCAGCCATAGAAAACCCGCCAGACAGTCCTATGCGAGCAAGACAACCACTCTTGCCTCAAGTGGGAAAACTCCCGTCCAAACCCATGCAAGCGTGGAAGATCGACGATGATGATGATGATGATGATGATGATATATATATATATATATATATATTGTTATAATTGGGGAGGGTCATATTTGTGTAATAATATTACCAGAATTAATAATAGAACACACTCACTGTTTGGTTGGTTTTCGCTTCTGTGCCGTTTATATCGGTTAATTTAATTTATCCGGTCCTCAATGTTACCATTGACTGACTAACGGTCAAAAATACAGATACAATATAGACACAAACACATATATATATAGTCTAACAAAGTTCTTTCGTTGCACATCTGCAACATCTAAACATAGAAATGACCTAGCAGATAGGTAAATCAGAGAAGCCAGCGAAATAGAAGTTAGAAGGCCAAGGCTAAACAGAAAAAATGAATGGAATAACAACAACCCCGAAACAAACAATACTGACCTAAGAAAGTATAAATAAATAAATAAATAAATAAATAAATACATACACAAGCACAATCACAAGAAACACATATAAACACACACTAGTAAACTAAGATAGAATACAATAACCAATACACAGTCACCCAAACACAAACACACATCAAACACTACACACACACGCAAACGCATGCGCAGAGAAGACAAACAAAAAATAAATAAATAAACAGACTAAATAAAGATGGCGTAGGCATACAATACAATGGGAGGAAACATAATAGCACCACTGACGAAGTTGCAGATGTGCAACGAAAGAACTTAGTTAGACTATATATATGTGTTTGTGTCTATATTGTATCTGTATTTTTGACCGTTGGTCAGTCAATGGTAATATTGAGGACCGAATAAATTAAATTAACTGATATAAAAGACACAGAAGCGAAAACCAACCAAACAGTGAGTGTGTTCTGTTATTAATTCTGGCAATATTATTACACAAATATGACCCTCCCCAAGTATAACAATATTTTTATTTCGACACACGATTTCATATAAAAAACCTCGCAAAACTAATTCATCGCCGTTATATATATATATATGTATATATATATATATATATATATATATATATATATGTATATATATATATATATTTACCAGCTGAGGATCCGCAAAGGTGAAACAATTGTTCTCGGTATGGTGAACTAACTGTTGTGTAACCACTTCTACCTAACTCGTCCCATGGACTGAGTGCTCTACCACTACGGATATTACCATCCAGTGTTCTACCACTATTTATATGTATGGAAGGTAGTCGTTTTGGTGCCATGATAAAAGGTATGTATCTATTTGTGTGTGTGTATATATATGTATGTACACACACTATCATACACACACAAATATACATATATGTAAATGCATGCACACACAGCATACATACACACAATATATATACATACATGCATACATACATACATAAGAAAAATTTTGACCTGGTTACAACATTCTCAAAGGATATAGAATGGAGTTTGGCCAAGATAAATGTTCATATATGATTGTAAAGTGGGGAAAAATTACAGGCCAATCTAGCAACATCTTTATCAATGGCCACAGATATCTGAAGATAGATGAGAACATATCCTATAATGGAATTTGTAATAAGAAATGCGTAAACAGGGAATATTACACCCGATTAAGAAAAATATGGTCATCAGCACTCTCTGCGCACAGTAAACCAGTGGCTCACAATGTGTTTGATGTACCTGTCCTAACACCAACATTTGAAATACTCGAGTGGACAATAGACAAAATCCGAGCAATTGATCCTAGCTATGCTATTAGAAAATTAATAAATCAAAATACACACACACTCATAGATACATGCACATATGCACTTATTTACTATTAATAGTGAGTGTTTACTCACTATTAATAGTAAATAAGTATAATACTGTATTTCCACAGTACTCAAGGAATGTTACTAAGACGAACCATTCCCTACATATATTAGTAATTTAGTCTTGAGAAGAAGTAGTGTGTTGGTATAGTAAACACAAATATAAACAAAAAAGAACAAGGTACTGAAAGTTTAGGTATAGGTAAATGTTCATTGCTAATGTTTTTTAGACTCATTCTCTCTTATATACACATATGTGAACAAAACTCCCACTGTCACTGCCTCCGTCTCCCCCGCTCTCCCTAATACTCACTATTGTAAGCAAATGGGAGCCCATGCATTGGCGGCTCATCAGACTTAAAATAAAATAGTAGGCATGTAGTGAAAAAATATTTATCATGTGTATATTTATTACTATATTAAGTATTGAGGTTAAACGATCAATGCTATGAACAATGCTACTTCTTAGTGGTTGGATCTTGTTTTATAAAAAAAACCTTCTGAATAAAACAATTCCAAGCAAGTTTTTTTATCCTTCATAGTTAGATCTGTAAATAAAAATAAACCTGTGAAAAGTATTATTTTTACTAGTTATTTGTATTAGTGACTTCAACAGTTCATACAATGGGGAATTGGAATTTATTTTTAAAAATAGCTGAATAAACATGTGGCAAATACTTTTTCCACTCTTTTATTTTATTTTACTTATATGGAATCATTTGTCCTGCTCTATGAAATCCATTTTGTATAATCCTACCTATTCCAACACTTACCCCTTCTACCATTATATTTGTGTTTACTATATGAAGACATTACTTATTTCCTAGATTAAATTACTAATGTGTATAGAAAATAGTTTATCTTACTAGCACTGTTTTGAGAAGGCAGTAATATATGTGAAACTTTGAAGTAAACAGTCATTATTAAAAATAAATATCATGTTGGTTGTACAACAGCATTCTGAGTCCTTCATTCAGTGCATTTGTTATTAGAGCATATGAAACACACATATTTCTATGTGTTTTATTTATTAAGGCATATACATGTTTATGTTTACTCACTTGATAAAAGAATAAGCTATAGCCTATATACGTTTTGCATATAAAATCTCTTCCAGAGAAATTCATTTGCATATTGTGCCTTGGCTTGGATTAATTATCAGTTGCACTAAAATTGCATGATTCATCATCATCATCTTTTATCATCATCATCCACATTAACGTGGATTAGACAAGTTGTCCTATTGTGGGCAATGCTAGGTCAACTGACCTTGTCTTGGTCATACAGAACCGATTTTGGCTTGATTTCTACAGCTGGATGCCCTTCCTAACACAAACCTCATTTACAGTGAGTACTGGGTGCTTTTTTATCATGACACCTACACGACCACTTTACAGTGAGAGGGGGTGGGGGCATGCTGTCTATATGCTTCAGCTTTGGCTTGTACCCATTGGAGGTCGGGTCTTCTGTATTACTGCATAACGCCAGAGGTCTCAGTCCTGTGACATCGCCTATAATTAAATAACCCTACCCAAATAAAGTATGCACTATCATCATCATCATCATCATCATCACCGTTTTACGTCCGTTCTTCCACGCTAGCATGGGTTAGACGGGTTGTCCTGTTGTGGGCAGTGTCTGGTCGGCTGACCATGCCTTGCTCATACAGGAACTGATCTGGCTTGATTTCTACAGCTGGATGCCCTTCCTAACACCAACCTCATTTACAGTGAGTGCTGGGTGCTTTTTCGTGGCGCCTACACGTCCACTTTACAGTGTGGGCTGGGTGCTTTTTTGCCGTGGCACCTCCACGACCACCTTGCGGTGGGGGGGGGGGGCATATTGTTTATATGCTTCAGCATGTACCCATGGGAGGTCGGGTACCCTGTATTACTGCGTGACGCCAGAAGTCACGGTCGTGTGTCATTGACTTTGAGAGGTGTAGTTGGGTAAGGTCGGCTTTTATCACCTCATCCCAAGTCATCTTGGGTCTCCCCACTCCGCGGTTTCCATCAACTTCTAGTGCTCTGCACCTTTTTATGCAGCTGTCATCCTTCATACGCATCACATGTCCATACCAGCGTAACCGCCTCTCCTGCACGCAGCATTTGATTCCTCTTATGCTCAGTCTCTCTCTCAATTCATTTATGCTTTGTCGTTCACGTATATTACTGTTACACATCCATCGGAGCATGCAGGCTTCGTTTCTCTCTAATCTACGTAAGTCTTCCACCTTCAGCGCCCAGGTCTCACTACCATGCAACATCGCTGTTCGGATACACGCATCATATAGTCTGCCTTTCATTCTGAGGGAGAAGCCTTTTGCAGCTAGCAGTGGTAGTAGTTCCCTAAACTTCTTCCATCCCGTTCTTACCCTAGTTATTGTACTTTCTGAGCACCCACCTCCGTTGCTAATTCGGTCACCTAGGTAGCAGAAGCTGTCTACTGTTTCTACAGGGCCCTCCCAGAGATTGGTGGTACTTGTTTCCTGTGGCTGTTTGCTTGCTGTTTCAGCACAGCTGCTGCACGTGAATCCTACATTCTTAATTAAGCTTCCTGAGATCCCGCTACATCTCTTGTGTACCCATTGTTTGCATTTGGGGCAAAGAATGGAGTTCCTACCTACACCTTTCCTACATACTGAGCAAGGCCATTTCCCTGAGGGGATCTGGGTTCTGTTTTCTCGTCTACTTATAAGGACCTTAGTCTTTGTCATGTTGACTTTGAGGCCCTTTCTCTCTAGTCCCTGCTTCCAGGTTTGGAATTTATTCTCTAGTTCTACCATAGATTCAGCTATGAGTGCGAGGTCATCAGCATACAGGAGTTCCCATGGGCATCCGGTCTTAAACTCCTCCGTTATTGCCTGCAGGACTATGATGAACAGGAGAGGGCTAAGAACAGAGCCCTGGTGGACCCCAACCTGTACGCTAAATTCCTCGCTATACTCATTGCCAATCCTAACTTTGCTGACTGCTCCCCTATACATGGCTTGTACCGCTTTCACAAGCCATTCATCTACTCCTAGTTTTCTAAGAGCCCACCAGATTACTGCACGTGGAACTCTGTCAAAGGCTTTCTCAAGGTCGACAAATGCCAAGTAGAGTGGCTTACTTTTAGCTAGGTACTTTTCCTGTAATTGCCTCACAAGGAAGAGCGCACTATATGCAAATGAACTTCTCCAGTAGATGTTTTATATGCAAAATGTGTATAAGCTATAGCTTATTCTTCTCTCAGTACTAGGTGAGTAAACGTCAGTGATGATGGATTATGAAATACTAATATCTGGTGTTCCCACTTGGCTACGCAGATAACTCTGACGAGCTGATAAGATCTTAAAACTATCATAGTGAGACTTATATTTGTTTATTATACATAAACATATTGTATATACCTTCCTATACACACCAATTATGCATTATGCTATGTTAGTATTACTGATAATATATATATATATATATATATATTTTTTAAATAGAGGTGTGACACACAAGTTGTGATATATTAGTAAAAAGGAAAAGAAAATGCTGACAAATTTTTGCCAGTGAAAAATAGTTTAATTAGGAATAAGTATAAATTAGTAATAAGTATTAGTTAGTATTCAGTTTTAGTTTTAAGTTTTTACCGGTTGCGCATTTCTTATGCTTTTCAAAAATAATTTTGAGATAGAGTGCTCGTGATTTTTGCTCTAATCTGATCAGTTTTGGAAATTCTTCCTGTTTTATGTGAAAAAAGGACCTTGGAAGGTATTAAAATTTGGTTGGTTGTTGAATGTCATATACATTTCGCACCAATTCATGTTGCAAAAATTCTTGTTGTCAAACAATTTTGATTGGTCGGTAGAAGTCACGTGATTGTTTAAATTGATTTTAGCACGAACTGGTTTCGCGCCAAATGTAGGTTTGTTGAAGAGTGTCCTTTTCCGCTTGATTGAAGTGAATCGGTCAGTAGGAATGTGTGTGTACGTGTGTCTGGGGGGGGGGGGTTATTTTAACATATTGAAACATATTTTTCAGCTCTTGTCTTATACGGAGAAGTGTATGTGTGTGTGTGTGTGTGTGTGTGTGTGTGTGTGTGTGTGTGTGTGTGTGTGTCTGTATGTTAGTGTGTGCGTGTGCATGCGTGTGTGTGTGTGTGGATGGACCAGTATTTTTGTGGTACTGGTAAAAATAGCGTACATCAATCGATATTTTCAGTCATTTGCAAAAACGATTCTCTCAAAAGAACATCGATAACATCAATAACAAAAGAGGTGAAATGATGTATCGTATTGTCATAACAACAAGGCGTGTGTGAGTCCAGATTGTACGTACTGCAAAGGGAGTCCATTAGGCCCTGCCGTATGGGATACTTGTGTACAAATATGTATGCACCCATCAATGTGCAATGCATGTGTGCATATGTGTATATGTGCGTGTCGGCACGTGTATATCTATAAACATTAAAAGGTATGCAAATTTGTGTATATTTGTGTTGCACTATAGAACATGTGTTTATGTATGTCATTGTGTTTATATGTGGATAGAAATGTATCAACCAAATTTCAATACCTTCCAAGCCACTTTTTTCACATAAAACAGGAAGAATTTCCAAAACTGATCAGATTAGAGCAAAAATCACGGGCACTCTATCTCAAAATTATTTTTGAAAAGCATAAGAAATGTGTGTAGCACCGCCACCTTCCACCGACCAACAAGCGACCAGGCAGACTACTACCATACGACTATACTACACTGCTAGTACCAAAAACCAGCACAGATAAATAGTACAATGGATTAACAGCTAACGCCATCCCACTCCCACAATCAAAAGAACTGCTTCAACCTTTGCTTGACTCCACCTATTCCGCGCGCACGTGCGCTCTGCAGAATACCTCAGTTAGTCACAAACAGAAGAGGATACGTACCGTTCCTCTCCGACAGATACCCCCCCCCCCCCCGGCCGGAAAACCCCCCAGTTGTTGGATGCGAATCCGAAATATAGGGACAATTAAATCTCTCCCAAGGTAACTCTATCTCGTGTTATTATTTTTTTATTTTTACGCTCTTTCCTACGTTCCTCTACACACTATACATCTCATTCTACATTCCCTTACATCTCTCTCTTCACCACCAGATCCTGTTACCCGGAGACTTACCCATCTGCATTGTTGAGGCTTCCAAAACGACCAAAAGAAAATAAATCATATATATATATATATATATATTTAGCTTTCAATAGCTGGATATACACTTGCGGTCACTACTCCATACAAGTGAAAGCAGTACTCTGTATTAGAGCGGTTGTGCCTCACCAAAAGATCCAACAAACGCCTTGCCACTAGTAGTATGAACCAAATTCACAGTTACTTGATCATTGCCTTATCCACTGATCTGACATCCTTCTTACCAATGTCGTCGTTTAACCCAGTCAGGATTGGTTTGACAGATTGCCTATCAAGGCCAAAGAGCTCTGTCCGCCCCAGCTTTGAAATCAGAGTGGTCCCTCTCCTAGACAGATTGCCGACCAAGACTACCAAATATGCACTATATACACTATATACATATTTACACAATTTTTGGATGGCCGTTGACTCTTATGAGTTCTTCCGCCCTGGAATATGTGCTTGTTTATGGCTCTATCACTTGGATGCTAACGTCAAAACTGGAGGAAAAGCTAGACGGGGCATACACACGTATGCTCCATGCTGCTTTAAACGTATCTTGGAGGAAACACCCAACAAATAAGGATCTCTATGGCAATATACCACCTATCAGCAAGTCAATACGTAAACAGAGACTCAGATTTGCTGGCCACTGTTGGCGCAGCAAAGAAGAAATAGCAGGTGATGTATTGTTATGGAGTCCATTTCATGGAGCAAGAAACACTGCTCGTCCCAAGAAGACATACGTCAAGCAACTTGAGGACAATACTGGATGCACTGCGGAATAACTGGCAAATGCTATGAGAGACAGAGATGGATGGAGGAAGCGTGTCGTAGAAGGCCGAGCATGCTCGACCTGATAATGATGATGATGTATATATGAATATATGTATATATATATATAAAGAGAGAGAGGTTCTTAGAGAAGAATAAGCCACTATACTTAGCTTTTGTTGACCTAGAGAAGGCCTTTGGTTGACCTAAAGAAGGCCATCTGGTGGTCCCTAAGGAAACTAGGTGTAGAGGAATGGCATGTGAGGACAGTGCAAGCTATATACAGGTGTGCTGTCAGTAAAGTGGGAGTAGGAATGGAGTTTAGTAAGGAATTCCAAATACAAGTAGGTGTACATCAGGGTTCGGTCCTCAGCCCGCTCTTGTTCATTATAGTCCTCCAAGCCATAACAGAGGACTTTAAGACTGGATGCCCATTGGAACTTCTCTATGCTGATGATCTGGTTCTTATAGCAGAATTAGTAGAGGAGCTAGAGAATAAATTCTGGCTATGGAAACAGCAGTTGGAATCAAGAGGCCTGAGAGTGAACATAGCTAAGACAAAAATGTTAATAAGTAGAAGAGAGGACAAAACTCTGATTCCATCTGGGAAATGGCCATGTTCGATATGTAGAAAAGGAACTGGCATAAATTAAATAAAATGTATGCAATGCAGATCTTGGGTACATAAGAGATGTAGTGGGATAGCAGGCAAACTAACAGGTAGGGGAAACTACGTATGCAGTAGATGTACAGGGAAAGTTGGCAGTATTAATCGCAGTGATAGACACATTTTTCCAATGGAGGTGGGTTTATAGAAGTGGTTGATAGCTTCTGGTACCTAGGTGATCAGATTAGCATGGGAGGGGGGTGTTCCGAAGCCATAGTAGTATGTAGAATAAGGACAAGTTGGAAGAAGTTTAGGGAGCTGCTTCCTCTGTTGACAAAGAAGGGTTTCTCCCTGCATACGAAAGGACGGTTATATGATGCCTGTGTGAGATGCGCGATGCTCCATGGTAGTGAGATTTGGGCAGCAACTGCAGAGGATATGCGATGGCTGGATAGAAATGAAGCAAGCATGCTCCGTTGGATGGGCAATGTCAATGTGCGTGAACAACCAAGCATAGACGAGTTGAGAAAGAAACTAGGTATAAGAGGGATAAGTTGTGGTGTGCAGGAGAGAAGACTGAGATGGTATAGACATGTGATGCACATGGAGGATGACCGCTATGTAAAGAAGTGCCAAGAAATCCCAGTAGAAGGAAAACGCAGTAGAGGAAGCCCATGAAAAACATAGGTGGAGGTGGTGAGAGCAGACCTCAGATCGCTGAAATTCACGGAGTAGATAACAAAGGACCGTGACAAGTGGAGAGATGCTGTGCTGAATAGGACCCATCCCACCCTTGCAAGCAGGGAAAAGTGGACATAAAATGATGATGATGATATGTATATATCATACATATATGTATATAGTGCCAAGAGTTTCTGAAAAATAGATCAAGCAAAAAAGCACTCTATGTAATGTACTGAACCAAAATATATTTTATGAATAAGATATCAACACAAATTCGTGGTAGCTAGAAATGTATTAGCATGTCCAAAACTATGCTGCTTTCGTCGTCAAGGATTGAGCGTAGACTGACTGATGGCTAATTATAATATAGCTGAAAATAAATATTGTACAAAGGAAACTCAGAAATGTATAGAAAAAAACTAAAATT
Source organism: Eledone cirrhosa (assembly GCA_964016885.1). Lineage (NCBI taxonomy): Eukaryota > Metazoa > Mollusca > Cephalopoda > Octopoda > Eledonidae > Eledone > Eledone cirrhosa. The sequence continues at coordinate 146,674,294 of OZ024743.1, read as the reverse complement.
TTAGAGACAATCAGTCTGTCACCATCATCATCATCACCATTTTCCCTGTTAGCAAAGGCTGGATAGGTTGTCACGGACTGAATCAGTATTCAAGTAAAGCTAAAAATTGACACTAAAACAATTTAAGGCCAATTCATATGTAGATGACTATAAAACTAATACTCTATTAAAACTTCTCAAAATAATTGTTTCTACTTTAGGCACAAGGCCAGCAATTACCCAGTGCATTACTGATACTTTATTTTATCGACCCCATAAGGATGAAAGGCAAAGTCAACCTCGGGGGGATAAAATAATGAGACATTTTAGTGAGCTAAATAGATTTAGCTACAAAATATATAATATAGATATATTTTTGTAGATATATTTTTTTGTCTTACTGATATAGATATATTTTTTTTGTCTTCTTCATTGTGTATTTTCAAATCCTTTACGCATGAACATCTTTTTTTTTTTTTTTTTGTGGGGTGGGGATTCTAATGAGTTTTATTTCAGCATTTATTTAATCTTACTTATTACATATTTTGACTGTTTCACTCTCAATGTTTCTATGATTTAGATTTTTTCTGTATATGCCAAACTGTAAAAATTATATATATTGACAAATTTATGTATGTAAAAAATCATAATGGTGCAAGAGAAATATCACATAGCTGCCAAGTTACTTTAAGTGTTTTTAAAAGTGGAGCTAAAAAGGTAAAAAAAAATGTAGTTATTCCAATTCTTGTGTATTTTATTTCTTCAGTTACCCCTTTGGAATACATATTGTGAATAACTTTGAAGCTTTTCTGCAGAAACAGCATTTCTGAGCATTCATTCAATCCATTGTCATCCCAAAATGATATCAATAATTTCTCACTTAAATGGATTCTTACAGTGTATGATTGAACAAAATCAACATGACAAATGATCGACTATTAGATTTTAAATGCCATGAATCCTGTTTATTTTAAAACTAAACATGTGTATCATAATTATAGCTGCCAAAATGTCTTTTAAAAACATCACTATCGTCTTCAAACAGAAAGGATACATTGGCTAATATAATCCTAGATATGTTATGCCTAAAAACATAGCAGCATATCCTAGCAGAACCCATCCTTCTCCACACTAATATGATGATACATTACAGTTATATGGCATTAGTGAATTAAAAGAGCTAAACTGGGAATTCAACTAAGATTATTCATAAATAAATCAAACTCTTTTTGCTGGAGACATACATCAAAATTACAGTATTTCCAAAAAACCCAAAGTGATATTAATAAATAAAAAGATATCTTTCCATTTGTCCAGTGGCAACTTAGAGAAAATGGTGTCAAACCCTGGTTTCAGCACAAGAAAAGCTGAGAGTCTCAAGCTGACAAATTACTAGCTACCCTCCAGTAAATATTTTTGTTGAATTTATAGTGGCAGAAATATCTGGCATCCTGGGCACTTGAAACACCTCCTAATCAGTTCAACCTGGATAAAGATGACCATTTCATCTATGAGGCCTGTAAGATGCACTGGCTCTTTCAGCACTTTCCTTCACCATTTTTTAGGGTAATGCATTCAGCATTTTGTCTGCCAGGGCCATGAAACATTTATATCTCACACTGTGAATTCTACATATGTGGGTTACAGATAGCACAAGACTGCTGCCTCAATATGTACTTGCTGTTCATAAGAAATAAAATAATACTAAAAACATATGTGTGCAATATAAACAAATGTTTTCTACATCAAGTTCACTTATATTCTTAGTCTAAATTAATAATTTTCATATATATCTAAATTGGAATCCAGGTACTTTATGGATTTCCTTTTAGCCATTTGTATTATTTTAAATTTAGTGTGGAGGGAAGGTGTTTTGTAAATTTAGACATTGTATAGAGATATTTTTGCAACTGATATTTCTTCAAATTTTTAGCTACACAATTATCAAACATGAAAAGAGAAGCATCTCCCTGATGCTGGAAGTATTCAACTGAATATCCCCTAAATTGTACTTTCTCTTTTGAAAAAAGACAACAAATTGAATAATGTAAATCTAGAATATGTTTGAAAAAAACAGGTGGATCATGGATGGAAAATCATTGACAATAGATCTGTTAGATCAGGGCTAACCTTGACTTAAATTACACCAACAACATGTACAAGAACTTCGTAACAAGCAACAAAATATTAACAGGTATCTTTATAAAGCTTGAACTTATGACTATGTAACTTGTAGTCCATCATTTTGCCTTCACTGTCATTATGTTTCTTGTGAGATAATACTTTATTCACAGTTACTAAATTCAAAATATTTTGAACTGAAATGCTCTTGTCAATTATATCTTAGGTAACTATTATCTGTATGGGCTGCAAAAGTTAAAACAAAGAAAGAAAATTAATGAAACATAACTTTGGTAACATTTTGTTTATTTCAATTAGTTTATATTTTTTTTTAATATTGGAACAATTTATCAATAGAATGCTAATGATAATTCATACTAACATAAAACATATAAAATATAACTGTGAAAAATAGATTTAACTCTTCTTTTCTGATTGTTTGTTATTCTCCTTCACACTTCTTTTCTTAAATCTATAAACTTTCTTAAACCTCAATTTCCTTTATCAATGCCAATATACCTATTAATCGTTCAACTATTTTGTTTCTCTCTTCAAGCAAAAATGTAAAATAAAAACATAAAAGAAAACACCAATAAGGAAATAAAAAGAAACAATCCAGATTATCTGTTTGTTACATTCTTCTAATATTATTAAAAAATATATATATGACTTCAATAATAAAAATGTTTAATATGTGTCTCAGATGTATGTATATGTATGTATTTATCTATATATGTATGTGTATGTAAGTATATATCTTTATGTATCTGTGTATGTATTTGTATGTGCAAATCTTTACATGTATGTTCATGTGTAAAAATGTATTTGTTAATGAGTTAGCATGTATATGCATGTGTTTATGTTTTATGTGTGTATGTGTGTGCATCTGCTTGCATGTACATATGTGCCATTCAAGATCAATATCCGTTTCAAAGCTTGCTACATAGTAGTAACCTCATAATTTTTCTCTGTAGGAAGTTATCTAAATGCCAAACATGTTTTAATTAAAACTTCATAAGGAAAAAACTTTTCTGAAAAATGTTTAAAACATCCAAAATTTCAAATATTTTTTTTTCTTCCTTTTAGGTTGAAAAACTACACAAATATCAGAGGAAGTATTTGCTCCATTGAAGTTGTTTTTTAGGGAGTACCTATGGATCATACTTTCAAAAAATAGTTTTGACGGGAACGGAAACTGATATTTTTTCTGTAAAATGTCTATAAAATTTAAGTAGATTATTTTAAGCTGAAATTCGAATGTTTATTTTTTAAAAAAATCTATTTCTTCCTCTTTTTCTGTCCTGCTTACTTCCTTTCACCCCCACCTTTCTCTCTCACCCTCACCACAAATTAATTTCTTACTTGAATATATTTTTTTTCTTTGTCTCGATCGCATGATTCAGATACGTTTGGCAGTGTGTGAGAGATAAAAAAATATAATAAAAACACTCAAAATCAAAATAAGCTAAAAGCTGGTATGCCTTATGCTATTATTTACAGATAAATTAATTTTAAGTAGTGAACATTACTCTGTGTGTGTGTGTGTGTGTGTGTGTGTGTGCACGTGCATATGTGCATGTATGTGAGCATGCAGGTCTGTATATGTAAATATGTGGATATGTATATTTATGAAATAATAATTGTCTAGAAAAAATTGAATTCATTTTTTGGAAACCTTTTCATCTTCATGTTTTTATTCTCTAAAATGAAAATAGAATGGAAGAAAATCCAACTTAAGAAAAAAATATGGATTTATAACCATTTTTTGAAGTTTGGGCAATGAATCAGGCAGAGAACAATAAAAGTTATACTGCTCATTTTGTTTTGTTTATTTATTATCTATATATATATTTTACCTTTAATATGAAATGTTTTTGTTTGATTTTTTTCAGATAAAGTACTAAAATAAAAACACGTAAAGAATGATACACAAGTTATAGATTATACTCTGTTTATCCAATATAAGAATTTTATATATTCCTTGTTTTGAGAGGGTTAATTTTTTTCATATTACATATATATGTCCAACTTTGAAAAAATAGTAGATTATTTAGTATCATAAATGCCTCGAAAACATGGTGCCAAACTGACAATAGAAACCAAACATTTCATTTTTTTTAAATCCTCAAAGAAATTCAGATTCTTTTGACATAGATATGTTTATAAACATGAGAAATCTTTAGTTTCTAAAAGCTTGAATTTTATTTCTTTCTGAAATATGAACAATGAATGCTTAGTTTAATGAGGAAAACATAAAGTTGACCCATAAATATGTTCCTTAACCCTTTCATTTCCATATTTCTAATGAAATATATTGTCTATGTACTTTAATTAATTTTACAAATAATGAAGAATTTTGAAGGATTTATCAAGCTAAATCTTTTTCATAAAAAACACCAAAAATATTCTTAAACAAAATTATGTCAGAATAGGTAGGTTTGTGTTATAAAACTCAAAAAGTTAGCATCTAAAGAGTTAAATTTTTTTAATCCTTTATAACTAACTTTCATGTTGAGTAACCCTATATCAGTTTTGTCTGAGCAAACCTACAAATGAATTTTAGCAATGACCATCTCATCTTCTTTTTATTTTTAATGTACTGAAAATTATATTATCTAGTGTATGTATCCTTTTGTTTTTTAAGGCAATGGGATGTGACCTGAGGAAGGTTTGCCTGTTATATTTAGCAGATTGAGTTACTGTAGAGAATTTTGTTTTTTTTTGCCTGTTTACATCTATGTATGCATACAAAGTATAGACACTTATATTTTTTAACCTTTTAGCATTTACATTATTCTATATTTACTATTATATTTTCACGGTGAAGGCTTTATCTCACATAATCTCGAATCTAACAATATTTTGATGATGTTAGTTTATTTTGAGAATGATATCTTATCAATGATTTTATTATGGCTAGTTTGAACAGAAAAAGGTAGGGTGGAATTTTGGGCAGATATGACCAGTTTAAATGCTAAAGAGTTAAGAGAACAAATGAGCAATAAAATACTTAAAACATAAAAATGTGTAGTTATATAAACACACATGTACTTAGACAATTCAATTTTAGTTCATCCAAGTGAGATATTCAACCACTGAGATAGCACAACGATAACAGGTAGTCAGTGATATGATTTCATATTTGTGTGAACTAAAAAACTGGGAAGAACAGGCTGTAAGTAAAATAGATTTTAAAAATATGGAATATTCACATTTACATGTTTCGGAAACTATTCTTCTCATCAATCACAACTGAATGAAAGAATTGCCTTATCATCATCATTTTACGTCCACTCTTCCCTGCTTGCAAGGGTGGGACGGGTCTTATTCAGCACAGCATCTCTCCACTTGTCACGATCCTTCATCATCTCCACCGTGAGCTTCAGCGATCTGAGGTCTGTTCTTACCACTTCTGCCCATGTTTTTTGTGGTCTACCTCTACCACGTCTTCCTTCAACTGGCATTTCCTGGCACTTCTTCACCCATCGGTCATCCTCCATGTGCATCACATGTTCATACCACCTCGGTCTCTTCTCCCGTTCACTACATTCTATCCTTCTCTGACACAGTTTCTCTCTCAACACATTCATGCTGGGTTGTTCACGCACATTGACACTGCACATCCAACGGAGCATGCTTGCCTCATTTCTCTCCAGCCATCGCATATCCTTTGCAGTTGCTGCCCAAATCTCACTACCATGGAGCATCGCGCTCCTCACACAGGCATCATATAACCGGCCTTTTGTATGCAGGGAGAAACCCTTCTTCGTCAGCAGATGAAGCAGTTCCCTAAACTTCTTCCAACCCATCTTTATTCTAGATACTATGGCCTCGGAACACCCCCCTCCCATTCTAATCTGATCTCCTAGATACCGGAAGCTATCCACCACTTCTATAGCACCCGCCTGTATTTGAAAAATGTGTCTACCAATGCGACTTCTACTGTCTAATTTCCCTGTACATCTACTGGATACATATTTCTCCCTACCTGTTAGTTTGCCTGCTATCCCGTTACATCTCTTGTGTACCCAGGATCTGCATTGTGTGCATTTTATAGAATTTATGCCAGTTCCTTTTCTGCATATCGAACATGGCCATTTCCCTGACGGAATCAGAGTTTTGTTCTCTTTTCTACTCATCAACACTTTTGTCTTAGCTAGGTTCACTATCAGTCCTCTTGCTTCCAACTGCTGTTTCCATAGCCAGAATTTATTCTCTAGCTCCTCTACTGATTCTGCTATAAGAACCAGATCATCAGCATAGAAAAGTTCCCATGGACAGCCAGTCTTAAACTCCTCTGTTATGGCTTGGAGGACTATAATGAACAAGAGCGGGCTGAGGACTGAACCTTGATGTACTCCTACTTGTATCTGGAATTCCTCACTAAACTCCATTTCTACCCTGACTTTACTGACAGTACCTCTGTACAAAGTTTGCACTGTCCTCACAAGCCATTCCTCAACACCTAGTTTCCTTAGGGACCACCAGATGACAGATCGGGGTACCCTATCAAAGGCCTTCTCTAGGTTAACAAAGGCTAAGTATAGTGGCTTATTTTTCTCTAAGAACCTCTCTTGCAATTGTCTCACCAAGAAGAGGGCATCTGTTGTACTCTTCCCAGGCACAAAACCAAATTGCATCTCATCTAGTTTGACCCTTTCTCTAATTAGTTGTGCTAATATCCTTTCTGCCACTTTCATAACCTGATCCATCAGTTTTATACCCTTATAATTGCTCCTCTCCAGAGCATCCCCTTTACCTTTGTAGCAATTTATGAGAATACTGCTGCACCAGTCTTTGGGTATGACACCACCATATATAGCCTGATTGATGATACGTGCAACCAGTTTAGTGCCTACGTCCCCTGATGCCTTCAGCATCTCAGCAACTATTCCCGATGGTCCAGCAGCCTTACCATTTTTCATTTCCTTAATCGCCTCTTGGACCCTATATTCATCAATCTCAATAGCTGGTCCCTCTGTCGGATCTACTGAGGGTAATTTCTCTCTCTTCCATTCGTTCTCCACATTCATCAGTCTCTCATAATGACATTTCCAGGCCTTTTTTTTCTGATCATTTGTGACACTAAGTACACCGGCATCATTCCGGACACATTTATCTCCAACAACATCCTGATAGGTATTGACACACTGCCTTGCAATGTGGAACACCGCACACCTCTGATCTTCCCGTCGCAGAACATTGGCAAACCTCCTACTCTCAGCCTCCCTGCGTGCTAAGTACACCTGACGTCTAGCTTCTCTCTTAGTGGCTGTATATTCTTCCCTACTCCCACCCTTTTTCCAAGCCTTCCATGCTAGTCTTTTGTCTCTAATGGCCTTATCTACTGTGCTGTTCCACCACCAGGCCACTTTCTGTCTGGTTGGAGCTCTGCTCCAGCCACAAGTTTCATCAGTAGCCTGCAGTAAGTTGACACGTAAGAAATTCCAGTTATTATCTATGTCATACGTCTCTAAATCGTCTTCTTTTTCGTCATACACATCTTGAAGGGCTTTCCTAAATTTGTATTTTAGTGAAAGGTCTTTTAGCTTCCAGACCTTTCTTCTCCACACCTTCCTGTATGTCTCATTCCATCTCTTGCTTACTAAGATATCACTAACGACTAACCTATGCTGTGGGGTACATTCTTCCCCAGGGTATGCCTTGGTATTAGACACTATCTGCTTGTCCCACTGCCTAACTAGTAAGAAGTCAATCTGGCTTATGTGCTCGCCAGATTTGTAGGTTATTAGGTGGTTGGCAGGTTTCTGGAAGTTTGTGTTGCAAATAGTCAGTGTACTTGCATCACAAAATTTAAGAAGTCTCACTCCTTCTTCATTTCTTGAGCCGTAACCGTGCCCACCATGTACCCCAGTGTAACCATCCTGGAGCTGTCCAACATGACCATTGAAGTCTCCTGCTAGCATAACGATGTCTCCGTCCTCTGTCATTGCGGTTGTTTGTAAAAGTTGCTCGTAAAAGCAGTCTTTCTCATCTTTGCCTAGGCCTGCTTGGGGAGCATAGGCAGAGATGATATATAGATATATATATATACATATATATATATATACATACATACATACATCATCATAACCATTTTATATCTATATTCAAACCCCATTGCCAATCCTTAACCCCTCTAAAGACCTTAGAAACCCTCACCATAGTAGCCTAGTAGCTACTCTCTCTACCCCTTGTTTACCCTCTTTCCTATCTTTCCACTATGACCCCCCCTCTGTTGAAAACATCCTCCACACTACTACATCCCCTCTCCCCATACACTGACCACCTACACCTATCCTTTACCTCCTACCTATCTCTCCATCAGGCTCCTACCCCCACCATATTGACCATATCCCTCACATCACTACATCCTCATATACTAATCAGCCACTCCTACCCATCCTCACAAACACCTATAACTTAATACCTGTCTCCCTCCCCTATTGCCTCCTTTCCATAGCTGATAGGGCTTTGCAGTTGGGTCTATGATCAACAACCTCTCTACTGATGGTGTTCCAAAAATGCACCCGGTACACTCCATAAGGGTGGTTGGTAACAGGAATGGCACCTTTTTGAAGAAACCTTGCCTAAAAGGGTTACAAGGACCTTTCAGTGTGTCAAAGGCACAACAACTTCTTTAGTATTGATGATCTCACAATAAACGCACCCAGTAGATGCTGTAAAGTGATTGGTGATAGAAAGGACATCCAGCTGCAGGAAGCTTGCCAAACAAAGATTTGGGAGGATCCATTAGTTATGTCAAAGACATGACACCCTCTCTAGTGCTTGTGATCTACACAATAAAAGCACCCAGTACATGTTGTGAAGTGGTTGGTGTTAGGAAGGGCATCCAACCATAGAAAGCTTGACAAACAAAGGGTTAGGAGGAGCCTTCGGTTTGTGTCAAAAGGCACAACAATTTCTCCTCTACACTCAATAATGGCTGTACGTAAGTCGGATGCAGAACTCCTTTGCCTGTCTGGGATGTCAGTGGCCCTCTTCAGTACTGACATGGTCTATGTAGACCTGTCCAACCCTTGCTAGCAGGGAAAATGGACATTAAGTGATGATGATGATGATGATGATTCCATGCTTGCATGTATAAGGCATTTTCTGGTGAGCCTGTTTGTTTAATTCATATATATGTAGAACTATAGTACTAACTATCTGTTGATTTGTTTGCAATCTCAGTGATTAAATGTTTTATTTAAATGAATTAAATTGTAGGTTCATGTATATGTACCTAATATATATTTCCTGGCATGTATTTAAGCATCCCAACTTGTTATGTATTTTCCAAAGGAGCACTCAGAATCTATTTTCACTACCTTTCCAGGACAGATAGTACTTCTTGATGATATATAGAATGACTTCTTCATTTCCTTGTTTGGTTCTAGTTCATTTACATTCAAAGCACTCATGATATCAATAACTGCTATATACTGTTGTATATATATTATATATATAATCAATTTAAATATCTGTATAAAGCTAGTAAGCCATGACATACTGGGGAGGATGTAGTACCCCTATTGTTAAGAAACAAAAACAATGTCGAGACAGACAGAGCAAAGAAAGAAAAGCCCACCAGAAGGTAAAAGGAGCACAATATAAAAAAAAAAGGTGAAAAATAATAAAGCCACTAAAATTTCTGGAATTGAATCTTTTTGTAGCTTCCATGTACTGAGCGATCTTGTTTATAGTTTGTAGGTCTTTGACAATATATTGTATCTCAAATCTTGATTGATTTTTAAAGACCAGCTTCAAGATACCTTCTCTCTCAGACAGTCTCCACAAGAATATGGAGGTGATCTTATATGACCTATTTATGATAAAATATAGTTCAACAGAAAATGGCTTATTCAAAGTCAGCATCGTCTTCATATATTAACATTATTCAGTGTCTGTCTGATATGTTTTAAATGTTAACAGATCTGAATGAGATAATGAGGGATTGAAATGTGAAAGCTTATCTAGATTCTTCCAAAAATTTTTCCTACCCTTGACTAATTATTTTTTTGCTAAATGTTTTGACTTGCAATAGAATTGGATTGCAGTTTATATCTATTATTTCCTTTGCTAATTCATAAACTGTATCCCTAATATCTTTATCGTCTTGTATCCAAACCATTGCTATTTATTCATTTATTATTTTCTGAAAGTTATCTATTCTTAGCAGAACTCTCTCAATATGTCTAACCTATCTTCTTTCTTTTGATTGAAACAGTTCTAGGTTCGATAAACTATAAGCAAATTGGAAACTGTTTTCCCATGACATTTCTTTAGGTGAATCTAGGGATAATGTTATTTCCCACTACACAAATATCCTAAAATATTGGTGTAATCTGCAGTTCATATCTGTATTATTTTCTAAAGCTAGCTCGACACTCATCTCCATTGTACCCCAACAGACCCAGTTGTTAAAACAGATTGTGTGATATTGTCATGGAATTCTTTTGCTTCCTATTTTGATGTTTTAATGATTATTTAAAACAATTTTCATTGTTCTACCTATGGAGGAAGCTGAATTTCATGCTGTTTTCTTTTGTATTTAGAATGAGCAGTTAGCAATTTATACTTCCAAGATTCTTCTATCGCATGAGTAGGGGTTAACCCTGTTCATAAAAACTATTTATTTTGAGACTAATTCTTAGGCAACCCAATAAATATACATATTTAACTGAAAGCACCAACACAACATTGTTTTGAATAAATGTGCATATGAAATGATATGCAATATGTTTGATAAATATATATATTTATTATTGTTGTGAAAATATATTGTGAACAGAATCACAGATAACAGAACCTTTAGGAGTTAAGAGTGAAGGTTAACAGGGATTTTAAGTAAACCTCCCTGATGAGTTTTCATAAGATGAAACATTTATTGGTATATCCCTTACTTTTAGCTGCTGAAGTTTCTGCACCCTGTTTACATTATATTTTCAGAGCAAGATTAAATATATATTTATTAAACATATGGCATATGTACATATGTATGTTCTTCTGGTTTTATAATTTCACACATTTTTACCAATAGAGAGAGAGTCGGTTTCTAACATAGACACAAGACTCTCTCATTGGAATTTACACAACATCAACTAGGTAGATATGTATGTATGGATGCATGTGTAGATATGGATGTTATTATATGTGTGGATGTGTATGTTTTGAGTTGTATGTGTGTATGTGTATATGCGTTGTATCTGTACATGTGTATATGCAGTTATTAGATGCAAAATTTTTGGAATGTTTTACATATTTTTACTGTTCCATTAATTGATTGTACTTGTAATTTCCTAATGTATGTATGTATATATGTATGCATATATGTATGTATGTATGTATGTATGTATGTATGTATGTATGTATGTATGTATGTATGTATGTATGTATGCATATATGTATGTATGTATGTATGTATGTATGTATGTATGTATGTTTTCTCTTTCTCTTAATTTCGAGTATATTTTTTTGACCGGCCACCTTCCTGGTGGCAAGGTTGTAAAAGAAAAGAAATTGTCATCCCTTGAATCGCAAAAATGTTTTGCATATTTTGAAGGTGCCAGCTATCGCAGCCATTTGTAGACTATGAATTAGGGAGCTGCGCTTTTTGTCCGCAAATCCAAGTTCGGTCATACTTTGGTCCAAGCGGGTTGGTATATAACCCGTAGCACCAATAATGATGGGTATGAAGCTAAAGGTGTATCTTGGATACTGGATTTGTAAGCTCCTCATCAATGGTCCGTAGATGTCCTCCTTCTCCTGTATTTTTCTGACAACGTTTACATCAAGTGGGCAGCTGATCTCCACAACAGAACACGTTTCCAATGTGTGGTCCCAAACTACAATATCAGGCCGGTTGTGCTTTAATTTGGTGGCAGTTTTTATTTTCAGGTTCCACCAGTATTCCTTAGTGCCATCTGTCTCAATATATTCTTCCTCGTTTGTTGTTAATTTTGTTTTCCGAAGTGCGTTCCAGATAGTTCTAGCTATCCCATCGTGTCTCATGGGGAGGTAGTAGCGAGATGACATTCTTTCGCAGCTGGCAACAATGTGGCTTACATCCTCGATCTTTGTTTTACATAGCCTACATTTATTGTCAGCTGCTGGCCCTCCTCTTTTGTGCAGCAGATATTTGGTAGGGAGTTCTTGTTCCTGTATTGCATAGAGATATCCCTCAAGGTGTGATGTCATAAACTTGTCGGAACTCCATGCCAGGCTTTTTGAGTGGTTTATCCCCTCTATGGTCTGTGTTTTACGCCTCAAGTATCCATGCACAACTTTCTCTGTAAATTGGTCAATTTTTTTTTCTTGTTTGAACATTGAATAGGATCTTCCGATTTCTCTGGGTGAGAGATTTATATCAGGCTTTATTCCATATCTCTCCTCCAGATCAGTCGCTATTCTAATGATATTTCTTTTTTCATGCTCATAAACCTGAGCAAGATGGTCGCCAACCTTTTTCCTCTGTTGAAGGTGTTGCTTCAGTGTTACTATCCGGGTCTCATATGTTGTTAATATTGATTTTAGACCCCGGCCACCTTCCTTGCGTGAGAAGTATAGCCTATCCACATCACCATTGATGTTAAAGTTCCCAGTAACACTGAGAAGTTTACGAGTTCTAACATCCATCTCACTTAGTTCTTGCAATGACCAGTTCAGTAGGCCAAATGTTGGCGTTAGAATTGGCACAGCATAGGTATTGTGGGCAATGTATTTGTTGTATGCTGACAGTTCTGATGACCATATTTTTTTTTTTTACTCTTCTGAGGTATTCAGTTCTGGTTCTCTCCTTATTTATGGGTCCATCATATCTGACATTCTCATCCTGTCCAAGATATCTGTAGTTGTCACCTGACTGCAGAGGTTGTATTGTCAGGCCGTTCATATCTAGATTTCTAGAGGAGGGCACAGCTCTTCCACGTTTTACTGCCAAATATGCACACTTGGACTCACCAAATTTCATTTTGATGTCGGTTGAAAATTGTGTAATGAGGTCCAATTGTTTCTTGATGTCATTGATATTTGGCCCATACAACTTCAGGTCATCAACAAAGAAAAGATGGGAGATACTTCTGGGCCCACTTCTTTGTCCACCTTGTTTCCTGAGTAGGTAAGATAGTGGATTCAGTGAGAGAACGAAGAGTAGTACTGACAAGCTATCACCCTGAAAGATGCCCTTCTGGTAATGTATCCTATCAGTCTTAACCTGCTCCTTCTCACCTCTAAGGATCAAATTGGTGTACCAGTTCTTGGTCAGGCGTTCAACAGCAGCTACTAATGGTTGTGGGACTTTAGCTAACTGTAAAGCCTTAATAATCCACCCATGAGGTACACTATCAAATGCTTTTTGATAGTCCAGCCACACGACAGTCATGTTTCTGCGATTCTTTGTTGTTTTTTCCTGAATCATTTTGTTAGTTAGTAGGTGATCTATGCAACCCCACACCTCCCTCTTTCCACCAGCTTGCTCAGGTGTTATGATGTTGTTGGTAGCACAGTGATCCTGTAAGAACAGGTTAAGGCACCCAGTATATAATTTATACATGATGTTACATACATACATACATACATACATACATACATACATACATACATACATACATACATACATACATACATGTATGTATGTATGTATGTATGTATATATGTATGTATGCTTGTATGTATGGTGCTACTGGTAACATGTATCCCAGTACAACCTGTCCCAGTACATGTATCCCAGTACAACCTGTCGTTGGCGACTAAACTGGCAACCCCACCAAGGTTTCTTGGTGAGGGGGGTGACTTTGGACATCCTGCAGGACTAAAAGCAAAACCTGTCAAAGGGCAAAGGAGCTCTTAAGAGTCAATGGCCATCCAAAATCACCGGGAGAGATGACCCCTTAGCCTTTGTCAAGGCAGAATTCTAGGAGAAGGAAAACTCAGATATAACACCTGCAGCCCTGATGGTATCCAATGATGTTGACTTGTTCTTCTTTTTGGTAAATATCATCTTGGTTAAGAGAGTGGGACTGGCTTTGTGCAGTGCCTTTGCTCACTATAAAAGCTTCACGGCACAGGCATTGCTTTATATCTGGAGATCTCTCTGCACTTGCCGTCACATGGTACCATGGGCCTGGCACTATGTGTCAATAATTGTCACAAGTGTAATGTTTGTGCCAGAGTTTTCAAGTCGCTGGCTGGACTAAAAAGTCACACTTGTTCAGCGCATCGGTAGGGGTTCTCCTACATGGATATAAAGTAGTGGCCGTACTCGAAAACGAGTTGGCAGCCACCATGTATGTATGTATGTATACATGCATATGTGTATATATATTATTCAGAATTTATGATATAAAGAAAAAAATAGATAAATAGCTAAATGAAGGCTTCATCACTGATGTAGCTTCATTTCAATGGCAAAAGTATATACATATATACATATATGTATGTATATATGCATATATATATACATATATGTATGTATGTACCTATGTGTGTATGTATGTATGTATATATGTATGTCTGTGTGTATGTAATGTGTTTATGTATCATCATCATCACCATTTAAGGTCCATTTTCCATGCTAGCATGAGTATTTATGTGTGTATGTGTGTATGTGTGTATGTGTGTATGCATGTAAGGGTGTTTTTTTACATGTACATAGGTGTTCGTGACAATCAAGTGTAGACACTTGCATGTGTTCACTCATCGTTATTTGTACACAGAAATTCTGTGCTGAGTAGTTGCATCAATATCCCCTCTTCCTCCCTCTGAGCATGTGTTAATATGCACACAAAGACTTGTGTTTGTGTAAATACGTATGCACCTGTGTATCTACACAGATGCACACAGTGTCAAAACAACAATACAATATAAGAGAACACATGAAGATTAGCAAACAATTCACACATTTACTACTTTGTGCCCTCTCTCTCTCTCTCTCTCTCTCTCTCTCTCTCTCTCTCTCTCTCTCTCTCTCTCTCTCTCTCTCTCTCTCTTTCTCTCATTCACTCACCTCTGGGCATTATTGTTGCAGTCCAACTGAGGCAAGCCAAAGCGGCTTGCAAACCTGTGCTAATGATGTACAAATGGACCTAGTGTAGATGAACAACACAAGACTTCAAAGAGAATGTAATGACTGCATTGCTGTGAGGCAACCATAAGCAAGCAGATATTACCGATCACACAGAGAAATTATAATAAAGAGGGAAATGATAATAATAATAATAATAATAATAATAACAATAATGACAATAATAATAATATTAACAACAACAACAACAACAACAACAATAATAATAATAATAATAATAATAATAATCTTTTCTTTTAATTCTTTTTAAGAAATGTTAGTCTAAGAAGATAGATAGAAACAAAACAAAAACAAATAAATAGACTGCATGAAAAGAAAGAAAAGTAAATATTTCACTCTGAATCAGATTGGGACAAAACTGAAAGCCTTTGGATTGATAAATGTCTTGAAGTTAGTCTTGATGGTTTTTAAATGATGCCAAATTGAAGGCAGTTACTGGTCTCATAGAAGCTTTGGTGTCAATAAGAGGATATTAGTAATATTATTGATAGAGTTTTCAGTACATTTTGAGTTCAAATCTCACCGAGATCAGATCAATTTCGCCTTTCATCTTTTCAAGGTCAATAAAATATAGTGCCAATCAAGTACTGTGATCGGTTTCATTGATTAAACCCTCCCCAGAATTTATGGTATTGTACCTGTTAGAAGAAATTATGATATTATTATCATTATTAAATGTTAGAAATCATTGGGTTTATGATGATGTTAATTATTATTGCCCAGTGTATTACTGGTACTTTAATTTATCGACCCCGCCCTTAATAATAATAATATAATAATAATAATTGTTTCTACTTTTGGCACAAGGCCAGCAATTATCCCAGTGCCTTTCATCCTTACAAGGTCGATAAAATAAAGTACCAGTAATACACTGCGATAATTGCTGGCCAAAAGTAGAATGAAGCGGTGACAGGAGCAATGATCAACCAGGAAAAGTCGGTGGGCCTGCAGCTCGGCACCTGGACAGGCAGGTCCATGCCGTCCAACAGCGTCGTCAGGTGCTGGACGGATGGACCGGTTAAATTGCTAGGGGTCTGATTTGGTCCGGACCTCCAGACGGACAAAAACTGGGATGAGGTGATGAGCAGGGTGGCTTCTCTCACTCAGAAATGGGCGGAGAGGAAGCTATCCCTGAAAGATCGAGCGGAGGTGGCGAATGTGTACATCGCGTCCGTCATCTACTACCGCCTGACCATCGTGCCTTGTCCTAAGCCTCGCCTGACTGCGCTGGAGCATTTGCTCTTTCGCTTTTTGTGGAAGGGATGCGCTCCGATGGTCAGGCGGTCCATCTGCTGTCAACACCCGCTACGTGGAGGGCTGTGCATACCGTGGCTGATGATTTGCAGACACGCACTCAGGCTACGACATCTCCATCTCTTCCTCGACGGTGATCAGATGTCGTCGCCGTTTGCTAGACGCGTCTTTCCCCAGCTCGTCTCCTTTACGGAGCTGCAGTCCTGGGTCAAGCGAAGACAAAGAGGGAGCGCTTGGAGACTGGAATGTCTTCAGGCGCTCACAGCCCTCGACCAGTCGGGCAATGTGATCGGTGGAAACTCCACCTTGGCGGTCTATAGAGGATTAGTAGAGGGGAAGAGCGATGACGTACTTGGGGAAACTCTAGGCGTTGATGAAAATCAACTAGCCAATCTCTTCGGAAGAACTTTCGGGTCGGGGCCTATGAACAATTTCCAGAAATCCCTGGCCTGGCAGTGCTACCGAGGAGCTTTGCCAGTTCGGGATAAACTCTACAGGCATGGAAGTGCCATCAGCCGGGCATGTCCGAGATGTGCGCAGGGCGACGAACCCGTTCTGCATGCACTCGTCCAGTGTCCGAGCATTGCTGACTTGTGGGTTTATGTTGAACACCTGCTGTCGCGTATAGAACGAATCCGGCTATCAGCTGAGTCCATCGTGAGGATTGCCCCGCCCTCTTCCTTTAGCCGGGAAGGGCAGGCAGTTTTTATCTGTCTGGTGGCCATGGCGAAAGAGATAGTATGGTGGATGCATCTGAAAGGACTGAAGACGACCACTTACCTCTTCGGTGATACCCTGATTAACTTTTTCAAATTTCATTTGAAAAGGAAAATCAGGGTAGAGAGGGAAGTGCTCTCTTCCCAGCATTTTGTTGAAAGATGGGTGAGAGAGACAAGAATGGCCCGAGTGAATGGGCCTACTCTGAGTATATGCTTGTAAATTGAAGGAGGAAAACTGGGAGAGGGCACTTGCCCTGGTGGTCAGGGTCACCGTAGCTTTTTTTTAAAGGGCTTTCTCCACGATGGCCCTCGGAAGTCTCCCCTATTGGGGAATTTTTCATTGTTCTTTTTTTGTTATATTCTCTGTTTTTGTTTTTTTACACGCAGAAATGCCCATTTGTACCGTCCTATATTGTCCTGTACTGTCCTTAATGTCTACTTTGTGTAAACCCTTGTGGTTAACAAAGAAAGCATTATTATTATTATTATTATTATGGCGGTGGATTGGCAGTATCGGTAGAGGGTCGGACGCCATGCTTTGACGCATAGAGTTATGGCCCTTGCCATTCTGAGTTCAAATCCCGCCAAGGTTAACTTTGCCTTTCATCCTTACGGGGTCGATAAAATAAAGTACCAGTCACGCACTGGGGTCGATTTAATCGAATTTCCCATCCCCAAAATTAATGGCCTTGTTATTATCATTATTATCATTAGGGTGGTGGATTAGCAGAATAGGTAGAGCGTCGGACAACATGCTTAGCAGCATAGAGTTACGGCCCTTTACGTTCTGAGTTCAAATCCTGCTGAGGTTAGTTTTGCCTTTCATCCTTAGAAGGTCGATAAAATAAAGCACCTTAATGCACTGGGGTCAATTTAATTGACTTTCCCCTACCCCAAAAAATTGTTGCTTGTGCCTATAGTAGAAATCATTATTATTATCATGATTTGAAACTTCCTTTGAGTTCTGCTTCTTTCCAAATCATGTCAAGTGTCAACTTGACACCTGAGGAAAATTTGATAATACACGCATTTTACAATCAATTGTCACACAAACTATGCCACAAGGGCACAAACAAGAGTAAATGTCTTTGCAAAGATATTAAATTGATATTATTATTATTATTATTATTATTATTATTATTATTATTATTATTATTATTATTGTTATGACGGTGGATTGGCAGTATCGGTAGAGGGTCGAATGCCATGCTTTGATGCATAGAGTTACGGCCCTTGCCACCATTCTGAGTTCAAACCCCGCCGAGGTTGACTTTGCCTTTCATCCTTACGGGGTCGATAAAATAAAGTACCAGTAATGCACTGGGTAATTGCTGACCTTGTGCCTAAAGTAGAAACAATTATAATTATTATTACTCATAACACTTTTGCACTGGCAGATGTTATACCGACACTATACGAAAAGAGCGAGCCATAGCCAATGGCCAAAGGTCCTTTGGGTCATTCTTTCGCCTTCAACTTTCTCTTAGAATCCTTGCTGTTCCCAGCAAGGCTGTTTTCTGCAACAAACCCGTCCTGATGGTAATTCCTAGCTTCACAAGCCATGTATCCAACCTTCTACTAACTGCTCCCAGTGCACCAACCACAATTGGTACCACATCTACATGTCTGATTCTCCATAGTTTCCTGATTTCTCTCTTCAGCTCTTTTCCTTCTCATTCACCCTGTGGTCCCATGGTGAAGCAATATCCACAACACATGCCTTGTTATTCTTCTTTTCTACGACAACAATGTCAGGTCTTCTAGCAATGATAAAATGGTTGCACCTGATGGCCATGTCCCGCAAGCAGCAACCCTTTCTGGTTGGTGTTTAAACCATTTCTCACTTCTGCTCATGTCATACATATGACAGAGCTTCCAGTGAAACAATCTGGCAATGTTGTTGTGCTTTCTCTTGTACTCTTTCTGAGCAAGCATCTTACATTCACTAATAATGTGGTTTATTGTCTCACCTTTCTCACCACACAACCTACAAAGTGGGGAATTCACTGACTTGTCAATATTGAACTTGATATAGCTTGTTCTCAGTGCCTGTTCCTGGGGTGCAAATATAAGGACCTCAGTTTCAGCTTTTAAGTCACTTTTCCTAGTCCATTCGCAGTTCCTATCTTTGTCAACTGTCTCAGGCATTTCACATAAGAATTGACCATGCATTTTTTCTTCCATCTATTCAATGTGTTATTCTAACTGTCTTGTTTAAATTCTCCCTTTTCCTTTACATCATCACTGTTTAGGACTTGACAGCTTCCCTAGTGTTGGTGCCATGATAACATGCACTTGGGGAAGAGTACGATCGTATGGCAAACACCAGCCCACATGGAGGTCAGTGGCTTCACTTGAGTACTGACCAGTGGAGGAGGAGAATATACTAGCAGTGAGAGCCACCTTGAACCACATGCTAAATAGGGAGAAACACTTTTTTGTTAAACCTAAATAACTTAATAGCAAGTTTTTATATAGTTTTGTCTGTGAATTTTTTTTTTTTTTCTAGAGCAAGTGAACGTTGTCTAATTTGAAAATGGTTAAGTCTTCTAATAATGTGTCAAGCATTTGAGAATGTGTTTAATGTTAATTTTAATCTAGTAGCCCAAGAAAATCATCTCTTTGTTTCTTGTTTTGTATGTTATCGTATAAGTCTACAATAATATGTAACACACATCAGAAATCTGTGTTAGTTAGCTCTGGGGTGAACAAAATTTATTGTTCTGTAGTTTGGTACTTCAATGAATTGATGATGTTGGCCCTATGTCATATATATCAGTTGAACTTCAGCAACTTTAACAGGGTGTCCCTCTCTGAGACTTGTTGATGGTCATAGAAAATGATACTGTCTCTGAAAATTGGAGATGCCTCAACTGAAATAATATATCTGATGTGTTGATTGGAATACATTGAATAAAAGTGTTTTCTTTTTGTACAACCTGCCATAATAGTGGCTTCAATTACATAGTGTATTATAATGTTAGGGCATCTAAATTCTGGAACAACATAATGTGTGCTCCCACTTTCAGTTGCAAATTATGAGGTAGAATGACAGTGAGTTGAAGTGAATTGAGAAACTGCATGGGATAGTTGAGAACATTGTTAATGTCAACTGCTATATACTATCTGGATTGGCCTATTAGTTGTTGAATTATGCTGACGTGTTTTGAGAACTAGGATGGCATACCTACAAAGCCACTTTTCCTTTCTCTAATTCCATGAGAAGTTAGAATAAACTTTTAATAGCATTTCCTGGATGTATTGGTAATGTGACTAGAATGGACTTTCATTGATTTCTATGATCAGTTCTCCAGAATAACCTGCTCATGAAATTAATGTGTAAGCGGTTGAGCATTCCACAGACAAGTATACCCTTAACGTAATTCTTAAAGAAATTCAATGTGACATAGTGTGTGGCATGGCTGGTACTATTTATCCAACAGGCTTCCAAATAGGTTCCACCTACTCAGTTTCCCTCATAATGCTTGGGTTGAGCTAAATCTATGCTAAATAACACTTGCCCAAGATGCCATGTAGATCGATCAAACTTAATGATTGTGAAGTGAACTCTTTCACCATTCAGCCCTGCTGCATCCAGAGTACTGAGACATCTAGGCTTTCAATGCCAACTGGTATTTGACTATTGCTCAGTTGTAGCAAAACATTTGGAGACTGAGCTGGTTAAACTCTTTTGTTATATGCAACTCTCAAAATATAGGATTCTTCAAGGTAAGCTCCCAAGTCATGTGTACACTTTAGAATAATCAACAAAGTTTGCTTGAAATCACCATTTATCAAGACTGTGACTCCATCCATGATTTTAATGTTATCATTATATTCTAGTAAGGTTGAATGCCTGTGAAACATTGTCCACTCAACCCACACTGTCAGCATAGGGAAGCTGGGAAATAGAGGCGTTGCAATACATTGTTTCAAGAAAAATAGACTAACTTTCCATTTATATAAATAATCATCATCATCACCATTTGTACGTGTTTTTCCATGCTTGCATGGGTTGGATGGGTCCTTCTCAGCATGGCAGTTCTCATTCTTATGTGTTGAAATTACATAAAATTTAAAAGTACTCTACATTGACATTTTACAGGGTCTCTGATATGTGTGAAATCTATTAGCAACTTGCAATCAAATCAATCTAAATGTAGTCAAAATATTTTAAATATTTTTAAATAGTTTAAACATTTTTAAAGAAGGGAAAGTCTACGAAGACATCCATTATGCATCCACATACACTTGGATATGCACATACATAAAGAAACAAACATACATCCAAATATGCATCCTTTTGTAAATGTGTGTGTGCATCTGTATATATCCATGGATAATTACATTCATTTACACTTAGATATAGACGTATATATAAGTAATTACACATTACACATATGTATATCTACTTATATACATACATGCATATATATATATATATATATATACATATGAATATACATACATATATATATATATATATATATATATATATATATATATATATATATATACATATATATATATATATATATACATATGAATATATATACATGCATATATATATATATATGTAATATACATACATACATGCATATATATATATGGATGTATGCACACACACACATATATATATATACATATATATGTGTGTGTATGTGTGTGTATGTATATAAATACGTATATATGTGTGTATGTATATTACATATATATATATATATGTTGATTTATCAGTCTGTGTCTCTGTGTGTGTATATGTTAAGTAAATAATTACATTAATTCAAGATCAAAACACTTAACAATTTTCAAATCTAGTAACATTTCTGAAATTTCAATTATTAGCAACAAAAAAACAGTTTTGAGTTCTTCACATTGGAGAGAAAGAGAGAATAATGAATGAATAAAGGAAAGAAGGAACATAAAAAATAATAATAATAAATACAAAGAATATCTAGAACTTTCTAAGTGAAATGTTTAGGAGTTCTTACCAAAAACTTTAGGAAGCACAAGAAACCAGGTTTATATGAGAATCAATGATTTGTTATATTCTACCTCCTCTTTTGCAATATACTCAATTCTATTATAGTTTAAATGTTGTTTTTGAAATAAAACATGACAACAACTGAGATTAAAATTACATAAATATAAAGAAAAATATGAAGAAAATGTAAGCAAAAAAACACACAAATATTAATGAATAAATAACTATAAAAAAAATATTTAAATCTTCCATTAAAGAAAATGTTGCTTTCTCAACTCCTTTCTGACACCACTTAATCTAGTGCCTGTTTTAAGTGTTAGGCCTTGTTCAGTGCAAGATTTATTGGTGTAAGTCACAAGTTTAATTGAAAATTAAAAATTATCTATAAACAATAGCTAAAAATTTCTTATATATTATTTTGCTTTAATGATAGACCATTGAAACCTTGGAAATATTGGAAAGCAATTAGCTTAAAATAACAAATCGTTTTGAGATTTGATTTCCAAATAAGAAAATAGGTTAAGGAAAATATATAGTTTTAAAGCATCCAAGATTTTTCAATTTTTAATGCCCAAACTGATCCAATCCTTGCTAGCAAGGTAAACAAATGTTAAATTATGATCAGAATCACCATTATCATCATCACCACTATTTTATATCCGTCTTCCATGCTGACATGGGTTGGTCTGGTCGTCACTTTCTGAGACTGGATGCCCTTGCTAATGCCAACAACTTTACAGCCTGTACTAGGTACATTTTATGCACTATCACTTTACAACAAGGACATAGAACATTTTCTCATGGCCCTAGTATTAGAGAAGTTGTCAGTCATTGACTTAATTGAAGTATCCTCTCTACCTTATGGGGTTAGGAACTACTTTGTCCCAGGGTGTCCATGTTTGAGGAGTGAGAGAGTAGAAAGTATGAAGTCATGGGTGTATGAAAATAAGTGGGTGGAGGATAAGGAAGGATATAGGTATAATGTCATGTGTGATGGGATTTGGCAGTGGGAAGTGAAGGAGACCAGGGGTGATGTACAGTGATGATAAGAGTAGTTAATAAGAGTGTAGGGGATAGGGTATGAATGTATCAGGATAGGCCATGTCACATCTACATAAGAAGATGCATATATGAGGAGGTATTAATGAAGAAGCATCTTGTTTTTATAGGTTAGTCTTCCCCAATACCACGTCACCAATCCTTGCAGTCCTTTGTCATCTATGTTGTGAGGGTCAGTTTCCTAACTCCACTACCTCATACCATGTCTTCCCCAGATCCCATCCACTGAGATTTTTCTACACTTCTTTGTATATTTGTCACCTTCTATATGCCCCACATATCCATGCCAGTGCAGTCATCATTCTTGCGTACTTCATATATATCTTCATATATATGTGAGTGTGTGTGTGTGTGTGTATTAAGAAGTGCGCTAAGCAGCTAAAGTGTATGATAAAGTTATATCCGTATGCATACAGATAGAGTAACCAAGACTGCACCAATGTATATATATATATATATATATATATATATATATATTACGATGTAGGCATGTAAACAAGCCAGAAAATATGAATTTCCCTGTAAATTGAAAAAATGAGAAACACCTTTAATCAATTTTTGAACCTAATTCAGCCCTCATCAGAAGGCCTGCCTATCATCCAAACAACCACAAGGAAACACATATTTGACAGGCTTATATACACAAACACTCTTAGTATTATTCTGAAATGAATGTACTAATTTGCATATAATTAGCGATCATGTTGCTAGTTAATCAAGATATGTATTAAGAAGTGCACTAGCAACTGATGTGTACGATAAAGTTTTGTCAGAGAGGGTAGCCAAGATTGCACCATATATATGTGTGTGTGTGTGTGTGTGTGTGTGTGTGTGTGTGTGTGTGTGTGTGTGTGTGTGTGTGTGTGTGTGTGTGTGTGTGTGTGTGTGTATTTGGGATAAACACACTTGTGGCTCTCAGGTGCTCTGCAAATTAGTCCATCAGCCAGCAGCCTGTTTGTCTGATGTAAATGGATCAGCAGAAAACTAAAAGGCGTATATGCCATTGATGGTGATGCAGGTAAAGGGGGGAGAGATATCGATGGTATGATTGATTGGAACAGTGAGAGTGTTGAGTGGGAATGAAGAGATGTGATGTAACAATGGTATAAGAACAGGAAGGAGGACTAGATGAAGTCCTGGGTAAGGAGCTATGAATGAGAAGGACATGAGGATCACAAGCATACTTAAAGGCAAGGAAGGCTGTTTTGAGAAAGAAGTAAGCAGTAGCAGGATCAGAAATGTCTAAAAG
>OZ024743.1:146634845-146644845 GCA_964016885.1 Eledone cirrhosa | reverse complement strand
AATTTCCACACAGTTGCTCAGCCTGCTAAAATCATATCCATTTCTTTCTTAAATCACACACACACACTACGGTCTTTTAAAAAAATGAAACATTAGGCAATATAGTCATAGATATAATTGTTTCTGATTTAGGCACAAGGCCAACAATTTTGGCAGGAGGAGAAAGTCAATTCATTCAACCCATTGCATGACTGGTACTTTATTTTATCAAACCCGTAAGGATGAAAGGCAACGCTAACCTCAGTAGGATTTGAACTCAGAACGTAAAGGGCCATAAAGTCTACGCTGCAAGGTATGTTGTCCGACGCACTACTGATACTGCCAATCCACCACTCTCATAGATATATGTTGCAAGAAAAGACTGGATGGTACTAGCTGGATTGCTTTTGATTATGTGTGATCAATACTGACAGTGTATTCAGCTCATGATAGTAAGGTCTTAAGTTTGGTTCCTGGTTCAGTGAGGCAATTGTTTTCACATTGCTTTAGTCCACAAAGCTAGCAAAACTGAGTTATACCTGTAATGAAACAAGGAGCAGCCTTGTTACACTGAATTATTCCTGTGCCACACTAAATCTCCCTGAGAGCTACAATAAAGTTGTATGTGCCTGTTGAGTGGTCATTCATTAATACATTAATTTCTTGAGCAGACTATTTTTTTGTTCAAACTGGAACACTCAACGTCAGAACTAACATCTATGTATGTGTGTGCAGATGAAGTGACTAAGTTGAAACTTCGAAGTCACTGTCACTTTTTTACTTAGAAATTTCTACACACTACACACCAGTATTGAGTGCTCATACAGTTAATGTTTGAATCTTTTAGGCGTGAATGCACTTAAGTAAAAAAAGTACTCAATAGAATGAAGTAGACTAGAATAATGTTTATTCAAAGCTGAGTATTAGCAAGCCTCTACTTAGCTTTGTATATATATATATATATATATACCCACACATTATATATATATATATATATATATATATATATATATATATAGGTATATATATATTTATCTATAGATATATATGTGTGTGTGTGTATGCATATGCATCTATGTATGTGTATATATATGTATTAATTAATTAATGCATTCTTAAAATGAAAAAACACCAAAAAATATTAAGTCAGTAAATGACAATACAAAATATGTCTATGTATATTTGTGTGTACGTATATGTGTAATGATTGCGTCCTTTGAATTGTGATTACAGTTGGTATATATTTTTCTTCTTTGCTATAAAATTCATGAAAGTGGTATTTTAAAACTTTGTCTTAATTAAATTTCATTTCCTTAAATTTAAATAAGTTGTATTAAGTAGTTTGTCAATACATATGTATATATAGTATATGTAGTGTATATATGTGTGTGTGCGTGAAATTATTTTGATTATTTTACATTTGACAATTTAATGATTTCTTATAAGTTCTTGATATATTTTTGCTAAAATTTCGGAACATGTTCTAAGAGGAAAATGCTGATTCACAAGATTTACACATCTTAAATTTACTAATCGTCATATGTTAGATGAGATTATATATACTTATTGTATTCTGTCAGTTTTGAAATTTCAATGCAAATAAAATACTATAAAGAACATTATAGGTGCAGGCATGATTAAGGAGTTTGTTTACAACCATGTAGTTCTGCATTCAGTCCCACTTTGTGATACCTTGGACACGTATCTTCTTCTATAGCCTAAGTTGACCAATACCTTGTGAACAGAATTTTGTAAATGCAAACTACAGACGCCGATTGTATACATATATGCATATATATATGTGTATATGCTTATATATATATGTTGTGTGTGTGTGTGTGTGTGTGTGTGTGTGTGTGTGTGTGTGTGTGTGTGTGTGTGTGTGTGTGTGTGTGTGTGTGTGTGTGTGTGTGTGTGTGTGTGTGTGTGTGTGTGTGTGTGTGTATGCATATACATATATATATAGCAAAGTTACACATTAAAAAAATGAAATATGTGGGACAAATGCACAAAAGCATCTATTTTCTTCTTCGGCTACCCCTTGGGCAAGCAGTTTCATATGTAAAGAAATCATTGCATAATATTCAGGTTACACATACTGAATATATATATATATATGTATGTATATAAACATATATATATAAATATATGTATGTATATAAGCATTATGTATGTATGTGTGCATGTATGTATATACAACCTTACATGAATAATTGTTTCTACGTTAGGCACAAGGCCAGCAATTATTCAGTGCATTACTGGTACTTTATTTTATCGACCCCGTAAGGATGAAAGGCAAAGTCAACCTCGGCGGGATTTGAACTCAGATCGTAAAGGGACGTCCCTTTATAATAATGAAATAGTGAAATAAGTTACTTTATAATAATGAAGTAGTTGTAATATGAGCGCAACTTAAAATACTCATACCAAGACTATATGTTTATGTATAATAACTATATAATCTTGCTATGAGTATATGTGAGAGTGCTATATACATATTTCAGAATCTTTTATCCATCTTCAATAGATAGGTACTCACTAAAGAATATTGAGATTAGGAAAATTATTTCATTTCAAAAAATTACTTCTGAAGTTATTCCTTCTCGTACTATAGTGATGATGAAGATAAATCAGTGGAATTAATCTTCTCACATATTTCTCAGAAACTAACATTACTTCCCATATATAAAGTTTTGTCTATATTTTATATGATATATTATGGTATGGGACCGTGACTCCTTAGGGGGTCGTAGTGGTGCCATATTGACATATGGCGTCTCTATGGCATTTTTTACATCTGGCAGAGCCCATCTCCTCCCAAGGCCTGAATATAGTAAATTTCTTCCAGTGAATGATAGAGAGAGTGAAAGAAAGAGATATAGAAGAAGAATCAACCCCAGTACTTGACTGGTACATTTTTATCGACCATGAATGGATGAATGGCAAAGTTGACCTCGATGGGATTTGAACTCACAGAGCAGAGCAGAAATGTATACTACAAAGCATTCTATCCGATGTTCTAACAACTCTGCTAATTCACCGTCTATATATTTTATATACTGATTATTATCTCAGCACACAGTACAACAGTACACTTAATTGGATATTTCTTTAGATAACATACAACATTTGCACAGTAAATAAACAGCTTAGTGCATAAATTTCACATTGTTAATGTGCCATGAACTGAGTAGATTTAACTATCAGTGAGTAAATTTAACCCTTCTGTGATGATATTCTAACAAAAATATTATGCCTTTGTGTTTCATAACTGAAAATAATGAAGAATGATATATGAAAGGTTTAGTGAAATAAGTTACTTTCACTTTCATAAAAGATAAGCATTACCTATTGAAATTTAATATTATTAGTCATGTAATAATGAAATTTTAGTTAGATTTGAATTTAAAATTAAACAGTCTAATGCAGATAATATAAATAGAGTAACTATAGAAAACTGTGGGTGGTCAGAGAGAAAGAGAGAGAAAGGGGAAGAGAGAGAGGGGGATAGAGAAAAAGAAAGAGAAAAATTTACGTAAAAGTGCTATATCACGACATCATGTGTTGTCACACCTGCTCGCAAAAATGTGTGAGAAAATACCAGAAAGTCATGATTTTAATGGAAAAATTAACAAAGAAATGTTGATGATTATTTGCCTCATTTAAAAAATTATTAAGATTGGTAAAATTACTTTTCAAACTATTGGCAAATATGGCACCTGGCATTGAGAGGATATATATAATGCTTTACAAATAAATTTTTTTAAATTAAGTAATACTTTTAAAACATTATTTCATAGTTAATTTCAACATTTCAATTTGTATTTTTGTATTACTGATCATTTATCATGCTTGAGGCAGTAAGTCATGGCCAGGAACAGCTATGCCATACAGAGCACAGAAATCAAGTCTTCTGGGTGGTGCAAATGACTGAGAGTGTACAGCACACCTCCCAGGGTCAACAAAACAAGCAGAAATCATCAGAAAGAGTAACTTGAGACTGGATATTATACTCCATTTTAGTTCATAAAAATAGCTGATTTTGATTGAACTCACCGTACCATTTGAAAGCAGCAACGAGGTAAGTAAGGCAATCAAAGATATGAAGACGGAGAAGGCAACCAGTCCATCGGGTATAGCTGCCGAGATGCTGAAGGCATCTGGTCATACCATAACCACATAGGTCACACCATAACCGCATGTATTGTTAACTAGGTAATGCTAGAGGGTATCATACCAAAGATTGGTGCAGCAGCATCATTGTTAACTGCTACAAGGTTAAAAGTGATGCACTAGATAGAGGAAACTATAGAGGTATAAAGCTGATGGACCAAGTCATGAAAGTAACGGAAAGAGGTATAGCACAGTTGATTAGGAACCAGGTAAAACTAGATGAGATGCAATTTGGGTTTGTACCAGGAAAAGACACCACTGATGCCCTCTTCCTTATGAGGCAGTTACAGGAAAAGTACCTAGCTAAAAGTAAGCCGTTCTACCTGGCATTCGTTGATCTAGAAAAAGTTTTCAACATAATCCCCCGTGCTATAATCTGGTGGGCCCTTAGAAAATTAGAAGTAGATGAATGGCTTGTGGAAGCTGTACAAGCCATGTATAGAGGAGCAGTCAGCAAAGTTAGGGTTAGCAATGACTATAGCGAGGAATTTAACATACAGGTCGGTGTCCACCAGGGCTCTGTTCTTAACCCTCTCTTGTTCATTATAGTTTTGCAGGCAATAACGGAGGAGTTTAAGACCGGATGCCGATGGGAACTTCTGTACGCAGATGACCTCGCACTTATAGCTGAATCTATGGTGGAACTAGACAAGAAATTCCAAACATGGAAGCAGGGACTAGAAAGAAAGGGTCTCAAAGTCAACCTGACAAAGACTAAGGTCCTTGTAAGTAGATGAGAATACAGAACCCAGATCCCCTCAGGGAAATGGCCTTGCTCAGTATGTAGGAAAGGTGTAGGTAGGAACTCCATTCTCTGCCCCAAATGCAAACAATGGGTACACAAGAGATGTAGTGAGATCTCAGGAAGCTTAACTAAGAATGTAGGCTTTATATGTAGCAGCTGCACTGGGACAGCAAGCAGCAAACGGCCACAGGAAACAAGGACTACCAAAATCTGGGAGGGCTCTGTAGAAACAGTAGACAGCTTCTGCTACCTAGGTGACCGAATTAGCAGTGGAGGTGGGTGTTTGGAAAGTACAATAACTAGGGTAAGAACAGGATGGAAGAAGTTCAGGGAGCTACTGCCACTACTAGCTGCAAACGGCTTTTCCCTCAAAATGAAGGTTAGACTGTATGATGCATGTATACGAACAACAATGTTACATGGTAGTGAGACCTGGGTGCTGTCTGTAGAAGACTTGCGTAGATTAGAAAGAAACGAAGACTGCATGCTCCGATGGATGTGTAATAGTAATATACGTGAATTGCAAAGCATAAACGAATTGAGAGAGAGACTGCGCATAAGAGGAATCAAATGCTGCGTTCAAGAGAGGAGGTTGCGTTTGTATGGACATGTGATGCATATGAACGATGACAGCTGCATAAAAAGGTGCAGAGCACTAGAAGTCGATGGAAACTGCGGAGTGGGGAGACCCAAGAAGACCTGGTACAAGGTGATAAAAGCCGACCTTACCCAATTGCACCTCTCAAGGGGGATGACACATGACCGTGACCTCTGGTGTCACGCAGTAATACAGAAGATCCTGACTTCCCATGGGTACAAGCCGAAGCTGAAGCATATAGACAATATGCCCCCAACCCCTCCCACTGCAAAGTGGTCATGGAGGTGCCACGGCAAAAAAGCACCCAGCCTACACTGTAAAGTGGACATGTAGGCTCCATGGAAAAAAATCACCCAGCACTCACTGTAAATGAGGTTGGTGTTAGGAAGGGCATCCAGCTGTAGAAATCAAGCCAAAATCAGTTCCCGTATGAGCAAGACAAGGTCAGCTGACCGGACACTGCCCACAATAGGATAACCCGTCTAACCCATGCTAGCGTGGAAGAACGGACGTAAAACAGTGATGATGATGATGATGATACATGATCAAGAACAAAAAGACCTGAGGGAATCTGACTTTTGAGTCAAAGTTCTCGTCATAGAAGTTGGAGTCAGAGGCTTTGTGGGCAAATCTGCCAACAATCTCATGACACAACTTTCAGTCTCTGGGAAGACAAGGACCAAAGCTGTGAAGGTAATATCAGAGGCAGCATAAAGGAATTCCAGCTGGATCTGGTTGAGGAAGACAAAAACGTCCTCCATAGAAGGCACCATGTTTGTATTTTAGTGCACACTAAGGGAAGTAATTCTGAGTGAGTCGTGGGCATAGTATTGGCGGCAGCAGTGATCCTGTTGATGTCTCATTGATACCATAACTACCAACGTTATTTTTCCAAACTCAAGAAAGCATGTGAATATAAGTTTGAAAGTAGAGGCAACAGAAAGAGTTCCAGCTAGATCCTGTCAACAAAATCTCCAATTATTTAAATACACAACAAGTCTTCAATATCTGAATAGCTAAATGTCAGCAGAAGGGCCCCCTTAGAATGTAAGAAGTTAAGGGCCGAAACATTTGCTAGAGCAGGGGTTTCTTCTCTGAAGACCTTCTGCGATCCAGCTCTCCTGAGAGATTCTTAGCACTCATATACTAAAAACCTAGGTTTATCCAATTACATAATCTGTATAATTTAGTGTATAATTTGTTGGCACACACTGAATTAGGTCACATAATCCTTGTACTTGCATTCATGCCAATGAGGGATGTGGAATCACTCAGCATGTTAGAAATAACAGTGAGATCTCCCTCAAATTACACACACTACCATCTTAAAAATAGGAAGGATACATTGAATAATGTAGTCTTGAACATAATAAAATGATGGTATGATCAAGGCTTGAACGTTTTGCATAAAAGTTTTGCTCAGTCTGGGACTATTTGGAGCTAAACAACAACATTGACCCTTTAACATTTAGATCGCTGTAAATATACTTATATTTTCATGATAAAGTCTCTACCTCATAATTATCTCACATAATATGGAATCTATGAGATTTTGATATTATTTATTTTGAGAACAATGCCTTAACATAAGTATGAGTGACTAGTTATGGCTGGTTTGAGCAGAAAGAAATAAGAGAATTCTGGCCAGATGCAGCCAGTTTAAATGCTAAAGGGTTAAGAACTTGTGCTGTTGCAATGTTATCTTACATAAGGTTTTTAAATTACATTATCCATATGATTATTTTTATTATGATTTTTTATTATTATTATGATTATGGCGGTGAATTGGCAGTATCGGTAGAGAGTCGAATGCCATGCTTTCCAGCATAGTTACGTCCCTTTACGGTCTGAGTTCAAATCCTGCCGAGGTTAACTTTGCCTTTCATCCTTACGGGGTCGATAAAATAAAGTACCAGTAATGTACTGGGTAATTGCTGGCCTTGTGCCAAAAGTAGAAACAATTATTATGATTATGGCAGTATCAGTAGAGCATCGGACAATATTCTGTATGGCTTATAGTTATATCCCTTTGCATTCAGAGTTCAAATCCCACCAAAGTTATCTTTGCCTTTCATCCTTACGGGGTCAATAAAATAAAGTATCAGTCATGCACTGGGGTCAATTTAATCGACTTTCCACTCTCCCAAAATTGTGCTTATATCAGAAACCAATATTAATTTTTATTTCCTGCTCATTATCATTTCAGTAATATCTCAAGTCTGTCATTTCAATATATTGAACATCTAATTCAAGATATAATTGTTTCTACTTTTGGCACAAGGCCAGCAATTACCCAGTACATTACTGGTACTTTATTTTATTGACCCCGTAAGGATGAAAGGCAAAGTTAACCTCAACATGATTTGAACTCAGACCATAAAGGGACGTAACTATGCTGGAAAGTATGGCGTCCGACCCTCTACCGATACTGCCAATTCACCATCCAATTCAGTACAGTTTGATAAAGGAAAGCTGAAATGCTGAATAAGAAGTGTTCCAGATAGATATCTACTAGAGGTAGATTATATTAACATAGTTCACAGATGACCACTAAACTGTTCTATAAATATTAAATAAGCATAGGTTGCAGATGTCATCTATAGACAAAATCTGTTTGTTAAATAGACAGGGGAGATAAACATACTTAATGCATCGTCAAAATAAGTTTAATCAATTAAAATTGCATCCAAAATGAAATTTAAAAAAAAATCATTCACATTAATTATAGTTCTTGTCAAAGAAAGCAAAAGAAACTTCGTTGAAATTCAAATGGATTTAAAATTAAATGGCAGCAGGCAATGAGGAATGAATCTGATCTTTAATAAGTACAGTAACAACTCTGAATATGTTTCAGCCTTATTATACCTTTTTAGCGAATCATAAAACAGCTTTTAAACATTGATAACATATCTACAGTTTTTTATATTAATTGAACATATAGAGTGGTATTAGAATTGCTTTCGTTATTTAGCACTTATTTATACACTTATATTTCTGATAGCATCAACTGGATATTGATGAAGATGTAAATTAATTGAATCAATCCCAGAACAAATATTTTATCAGTTCTTCTAAAAAAAACATTCGACCAGGAAACCAAGAAGATATCCAGTTTCAGTTCAAATAACTGAAAAAAACTTACTGAAAAAAAAAGTTAATGAAATGAATTGATTTATCCTCAAAATCTTCACATTTCTTCAAACATATTGTCATCCATATTTTAACATCAGTGCTTCAACACAACCTTTATTCTGTGTCATCACTTTTTTTAATCACCCTATTCCCAAGTTCATCAAATTATTTCATCTTACATTTTCTACCAATCAAAATATATTTATTTCACCCTGCATACATCTCTCATTCATAATAGATATGTATATATTAACCAGGTAATACTAGAAGGTGTCATACCAAAAGATTGGTGCAGTAGCATCATTGTCAACTGCTACAAAGGTAAAGGCGATGCACTAGATAGAGGAAACTATAGAGGTATAAAGTTGATGGACCAGGTCATGAAAGTAACAGAAAGAGTTATAGCACAGTTGATTAGGGACCGGGTGGAAATAGACGAGATGCAATTTGGGTTTGTACCAGGAAGAGGCACCACTGATGCCCTCTTCCTTGTGAGGCAATTACAGGAAAAGTACCTAGCTAAAAGTAAGCCACTCTACTTGGCATTTGTCGACCTTGAGAAAGCCTTTGACAGAGTTCCACGTGCTGTAATCTGGTGGGCTCTTAGAAAACTAGGAGTAGATGAATGGCTTGTGAAAGCGGTAGAAGCCATGTATAGGGGAGCAGTCAGCAAAGTTAGGATTAGCAATGAGTATAGCAAGGAATTTAGTTGGGGTCCACCAGGGCTCTGTTCTTAGCCCCCTCCTGTTCATCATAGTCCTGCAGGCAATAACGGAGGAGTTTAAGACCGGATGCCCATGGGAACTCCTGTATGCTGATGACCTCGCACTCATAGCTGAATCTATGGTAGAACTAGAGAATAAATTCCAAACTTGGAAGCAGGGACTAGAAAGAAAGGGTCTCAAAGTCAACATGACAAAGACTAAGGTCCTTGTAAGTAGACGAGAAAACAGAACCCAGATCCCCTCAGGGAAATGGCCTTGCTCAGTATGTAGGAAAGGTGTAGGTAGGAACTCCATTCTCTGCCCCAAATGCAAACAATGGGTACACAAGAGATGTAGCGGGATCTCAGGAAGCTTAATTAAGAATGTAGGCTTCACATGCAGCAGCTGTGATGAGACAGCAAGCAGCAAACAGCCACAGGAAACAAGTACCACCAATCTCTGGGAGGGCTCTGTAGAAACAGTAGATAGCTTCTGCTACCTAGGTGACCGAATTAGCAGCGGAGGTGGGTGTTCAGAAAGTACAATAACTAGGGTAAGAACGGGATGGAAGAAGTTTAGGGAACTACTACCACTGCTAGCTGCAAAAGGCTTCTCCCTCAGAATGAAAGGCAGACTGTATGATGCGTGTATCCGAACAGCAATGTTGCA
>OZ024743.1:146622345-146629845 GCA_964016885.1 Eledone cirrhosa | reverse complement strand
ACAGGACCGGATTCAGACCTTGGTGGAGGTGACTTCAGTTTTGAGGGGCTTCTCATACACACACAAAAAAATAGAATATGCCTGAAATACTGAATTTTACATATCTAGAATTTTACATAATTGGAATTGAAAAGTTATACATACAGGTATTAAATTCAAAAAATCTAGCCATCCTCATTTTACATCCCCTTTCCACACTGGCAGCGTTGGACAGGTTGTTGCAGTCCAAAACCAGATATATCAGAGCAACCTCATCATTACATATTTAACATGGTTTCTATAGCTGGATACTCTTCCTAACATGGAATGTTTACTCACTTTGGAATGTTTACTGGGTGCATTGTTTTTTACAATAACAGCATAACCACTTTAAACAACAACATCAAATACTTTTTATTAGAATATTGTTCTGATAACAAACTAATGTCTCTAAAGTTGAAAAGGGTTGATGAAGTTTGCCTCAATAAGGACATTAGATACTTTTTGTCAAAAATATATTTGAAAACCCGCCAGACAGTCCACGCTGTAATGTGGCCGTGTAGGCAACACGGTAAAAACCTCCCAGCCCCACACTGTAAATGTGGTTGGTGTTAGGAAGGGCATCCAACTGTAGAAAACCCGCCAGACAGTCCTATGCGAGCAAGACAACCACTCTTGCCTCAAGTGGGAAAACCCCCGTCCAAACCCATGCAAGCGTGGAACACGGACGCTAAACCTGATGATGATGATGATGATGATGATGATGATGATATTTCTCTTTGTCAAAGGGATAAAAGTAAAAATCTCAGCAGAGGGTACAAATAAATTGCTATGGCCATTGCTGGTGGAGCTTCCCACTGCAGGGTCCCAGAGAAATTACCCCCTTTGCTCTCCATTAAATCTGGCTCTGCATCTTAGTGCTCCTATAATTATTGGTACCAGTATTATCTTATTTACTTTACTCTTCCATACTTTCAAAATTTCATATTTGAGTTTTTCTTCTCTTTTTCTTTATCCTTTATTCTTGTGTCAAAAGGGCAGGCTACATACACAATAAATCACTTCTTTTCTTTCTTGGTTATCAACACTATATCTGGTTTGTTGTGATCAACCTTGTTTCTGTTTGTATTGTAACATCCCAAAGAATTTTAACTTTATCATTTTGCAACACTTTCATCTCTTTTGCAACCAAGTGGTCACACTATTTTTCACTATAATTAAAATCAAACTTTTTCCATAGTCACCAATATATTACTGCTGCCACTTTATCATACCTCCATTTTTTTATATTTATCCTGATCCAGTTGTGAGCATTCTGTGACTATATCATTAATTGTCTAGTCGCTTTTCCATACATTCTACAAATGGTGATGTGACCACCTTATCCACATTGACTTTGATCCAATTGACCTTATCACCTGGTCTTGAGCTGCCATAATCAGACCCTCTGTTTCCTTCTTCAGATATCCTCTATGTAACCATGTCCATGTGTCTTTATATTTTCTGGCATGTCTTGCGTCCTTTTCATAAGATCAGTGCAATGATTTTGCTTCAAATCTGGCCTTCTGTTCTGTAGCTATTTTGGCTTTCTTTGAATCCCCCTTTCCATCATTGATCCTTTCCTTTAAGACTTCCTTTATTACCTGGTCATGATATTTTCCAAGATACTCACTCAAGTTTACTTTCTCAACTGAAACTATTTCCTCGCTACTGATCCATCCTTTTGCACCTTCTGCTCTTCTCTCATAGAGTTGATCAACATCAGCCTGGGCGTGCAAGCCTTAATATATATTCAACTTCTTTCTTGTTTTCCGATCTATACAGAGGGACCAGCAGTGCAAGTTAGTGGTTGTATAATAAGTAAGGCAATCAAATATATATGAAGACAGGCAAGGCGGCTGGGCCTTCGGAGATAGTTGATGAGATGTTGAAAGCATCTGGAATGATGGGACATATTATGGTCAACCAGATAGTAAACCAAGTAATACAGAATGGGGTCATACCAAAGGACTGGTGTAACAGCATCATCGTTAACTGCTACAAGGGTAAAGGGGATGCTCTAGATAGGAGAAACTATAGAGGCATTAAGTTAGTTGACCAGGTCATGAAGGTGACAGAATGAGTTATAGCACAACTAATCAGAGATCGAATTGATCTAGATGAAATGCAGTTTGGGTTTGTGTCAGGTAAAAGTACCACAGATGCTCTTTTCCTTGTATGACAACTACAAGAGAAGTACCTAGCTAAAAGTAAACCCCTCTACTTAGCTTTAGTTGACTTGGAGAAAGCTTTTGACAGAGTCCCACGCTCCATTATCTAGTGGGCCCTTAGAAAGCTAGGAGTAGATGAATGGCTTGTGAGAGCTATACAAGCCATGTATAAAGATACAGTCAGCAAAGCAAGGTTAGAATTAACAATGAATATAGTGAAGAATTTAGCGTAAAAGTCGGTGTTCATCAAGGCTGTCCTTAGCCCCCTCCTGTTTATTATTGCCCTTCAGGCTATAACAGAGGAGTTTAAGACCGGCTGCCCATGGGAACTTCTATATGCAGATTATCTAACTCTCATAGCTGAATCTATGGCTGAACTAATGAAGAAATTCCAATCATTGAAGCATCGCCGAGAATCAAAAGGCCTTAAAGTTAACTTGTCTAAGACTAAAGTTCTAGTATGTAGAAAGGAAAATAGGGCACAGATGCCCTCTGGGAAATGGCCATGCTCATTATGTAAGAAAGGAGTAGGTATAAATTCCATTCTATGCCCCAAATGCAAACTATGGGTACATAAAAGATGTAGTGGGATCACAGGCAAGCTATCTAAGAACGTAGATTTTATATGTGGCCGATGCTCAGGTGTAATAAGTAGCAAGTGCCCACAGGATACTAGCTCCCTCTACTGCCCAGATGGTTCAATAGAAATAGTGGACACTTTCTGTTACCTGGGTGACAAAATCAGCAACTCCGTTGGTATGGTCACATGATGTGCATGAAAGATGACAGCTGTATAAAAAAGTGCAGGGCAATCAAAATTGATGGAAGTTACGGAGTAGGTAGACCCAGAAAAACCTGGGATGACATGATAAATTCTGACCTTGCACACTTGCACCTCTCTAAGACAATGTCACTGGATCGAGATCTTTGGTGCCACAGAGTAATACAGAAGACCCGCCTTCCCTATGTGCAAAGTTAACCTTTAGTCAGTGGGCTCCTTCCAAACCAAACATTCACCCCAACGCACTACCCCTACTCCATCCTCCCACTCCCGCCAACACCACCCTTTCTCTATAAAATTATGTTGGTACCACAACATCTAGTCCAAACTAATGAGGTCATGTAGGTGTCATGACAAAAAAACACAGTCCATGCTGTAATGTGGCTATATAGGTACCACGGTAAAAAGCTCCCAGTCCACACTGTAAATGTGGTTTGTGTTAGGAAGGGCATCCAGCTGTAGAAAACCAGCCAGAAACAGTTCTATATGAGCGAGACATGGTCACCCGACCAATCTTGCCTCAAGTGGGACAACTCCCATCTAAACCCATGCTAGTATGGAAGATAGATGTTAAACGATGATGATGATGATGATGATGATGATGTTCTTCAACAGTCCAATCAATTATTCCAGCACTTATTATAGACCCAGCTCTACAGTTCATTGCTGTTATCATGTTTCCAGCATTAAACTGCAATCCCAGGATGACCTTGACTCTTCTGAAATATTCTTGTGTGACTTTTACCTTCATTTTCTTACAAAGTACCTTGTCACTCCAAAGTATTTCAAGGTACTTGTAATCCTCTCTGTCTTCCAAAGAATGAATAACTTCATTGCTGGGTAATTGAATACCTTCTAAGCTGATCTTCTTTCCTCTCACAATTTTAAGTTTGGCACATTTATCTATCTAAAATTCCATACTTACTGTTTGGACCAATGAATCTATCTCATTCATGTTTTTTCCCATATAACTTGAGGTCATCCATACTGTTGTTATTATTATTATTATTATTGTTGGATTGGCAGTATTGGTGGAGGGTCGGACGCCATGCTTTGATGCATAGAGTTACGGCCCTTTACAATCTGAGTTCAAATCCCGCCGAGGTTAACTTTGCCTTTCATCCTTACGGGGTCGATAAAATAAAGTACCAGTAATGCACTGGGTAATTTGCTGGCCTTGTGCCAAAAGTAGAAACAATTATTATTATTGTTAAGGGTGTTGGATTGGTAGAATCGGTAGAGCATCAGACGCCATGCTTTGCGGCATAAAGTTATGGCCCTTTACGTTCTGAGTTCAAATTCCGCTGAGGTTAGCTTTGCCTTTCATCCTTACGGGGTCGATAAAATAAAGCACCAATAATGCACTGGGGTTGATTTAATCGACTGTCCCCTCCCCAAAAATTACAGGCCTTGTGCTTAATGTAGAAACAATTATTATTGTTGTTGTTGTTGTTGCTATTGTCGTTGCTTTTGTTGTTGTTATTGTTGTTCATTTTTGTAAATCTCAAATACATAGATGTTAAATGATCTGGATATTTCAGTTGGGGGTACAGTCAACAACAATTCTAATTCTATTTACACAGTCCTCAAAATTGTCCGATATGCATCCCGATGTTCAGATCACCCAAACAACTTTCCAGCCTCCTCCATCGGTGGCTCATACTTCTCCATCTTTTTGTGCTCTTTATCCTTCACTTTACTATCTCCTGGGATAGAAATATCAATAATTTGGGCCTCTTTTTTCTTCTGGTTCATAGCTAAAATGTCTGGCCTTCTTGCCTCAATCAGTGTATCGCATTGAATGGTGAAGTCATACAAAAGTTTAAATTCTTCTTCTGGTCTCTGCTCATACCATTTAGTTGCTCAGACAAACCTATATTCTCAGCTATCATCCAATGGATATATCTGGCAACATTATCATGTCATCATTTGTACTCTTGCTGTGTCAACAACTTAACATATTGGCTTACAATATGGCTGACCATTTCTCTGTTTGCTATTGGTGGTGGATTGGCAGTATCAGTAGAGCATTGGACACCATGCTTCGCGGCATAGAGTTACGGCCCTTTACCTTCTGAGTTCAAATCCCACCTTTCATCCTTATGGGTTTGATAAATAAAGCACCAGTAATGAACTGGGATTGATTTAATCGATTCCCCCGCCCCTTCAAATTGCTGGCTTTGTGCTTATGAATTTTTCATTTCATTTTATTATTTTGATTGATAACTTCTGATGTGTTGAACAAGTTTGCAAATCTAGACTTTTGCCAGTTTTCTTTTGAGTGACTGTACTTTTCAGGAGTATATCCTTCCTAACACCATTTTGCATCACCTTCTTCAATGTCACAAAGTTATTTGTTTGTTTTTTAATCCCAGATCAACTGTGACTAAGCAGAATGGCAGAACTGTGATCAACGATATCCCAGCCATGACCACATCTTTTGGGGAGCAATGCATAGAACTACATTATCTAATGTTTTTCCTTTTTATATTATGCTAATCTGTGTTTTAAAGGTAATTTGGCTGCTATTTCTTTGCAAATTAAGTAACCACATGACTCATTGATTTTACAAATTCTTAGATATGCAACTTGTATTAAGTTATTGTTTTGATGTTAATGTTTGAAACCATTTTTACTTTGTCTATGGGGTTTTAGAGACTTTATCAGCAGGTAGTTCCAAATTCGAATACAAGTGGAATTTAACAAGCAGCGAAGGTTACTGAAACCCTGGATACAATATAGATTTGTTTACCATTATATTAGGGTTAACTTGAACACTAAGTTATAAAATAACAGCATACAAATTTCAGTAATAATAATTTGAAAAAATTGAAATACATAAACAATGAAAAAATGAGCCCTTATCATGCAGACCTATAATCAAAGGTATTCCAGCTATGATTATCCAGGTATATTTTTGAGTATTATATAATAACTTGCACAGCACTATATAATGTCCTTTTTTTTTAACCCTTTAGTATTTAAAGCAGCTATATCCGACCAGAATTCTCTTACCTCTTTCTATTCAAACCGGCCAAAACTGGTATTTCTCAAAATAAACAATATCAAAATCTCATAGATTCGATATTATGTGAGATAATTATGTGAGATAATTATGTGAGATAAACTGTTTACCATGAAAATACAATAGAGTCATGTAAATGCTAAAGGGTTAAGAAGTAGGGTTTTGGGACATATGACTGTTATTTCTAACCAATTGAACACTCACATAAAGACTCCCAAGAAGTTCTCTCAATGGATTGTTTGACACATTGCTGCAGCATTCAGTTGCTGAGCATTTCAACTTGATATAATTTAGAGATAAGAGTAAATCAGTAGAGGAATTAGAGAAAACACTTGAGTGAAGTGTGGTGGAATCTTAGTTACATTACAAGCCGAAAATATTGAAGGATGGAATAGTTGCTGTCATAGATGAATAAAGGAATGGAATTTTCACCTCCTATTCATCAACATTATGAATGTTATCATCCTCTTTGTCATCACCATCCACATAATCTGTTCCCTACTTCCACCTCCTCTTCCCCTTCCTCTTCCTCTTCCTCTTCCTCTTCCCCTTCCCCTTCCTCCCCTTCCCCTTGCTCCTCTTCATCTTTCACTTCATCTTTCACTTTCACTTCCTCTTCCCTCTCTTCTTCCTCTTCCTCTTCCTCTTCCCTCTCCTCTTCCATCTCCTCTTCCATCTTCCCTCTCCTCTTCCTCCTCCTCTTCCTCCTCCTCTTCCATCTTCCCTTCCTCCTCCTCCTCCTCCTCCTCATCATCATCATCATTATCATCATTATCATCATCATCATCACCATCATTATCATCATCACCATCACCAACATCATCATCAGCAACAGCAGCTATATCATTTTATTGCATGTTTTTCTATGTTAGCTGGGCTCTTTTAGACATTTTGATAATCCCATTTACATCTTTTGTATAATTCTGCCTTGGATTCATATAATTCATATTTCAAATCAAATCACATTTAAGAAAATATGCATTTTGAATTATTTCAGAATAACTAATTTTGTTATTCATGGAAATATTTCAAGTTTTGATTTTTAAATTCTTTTTTAAAAAATCCAAAAACATTATATCTATTTGAATTACGTAAAATATGATATATAAATCAGAAAAATGGAGATTTTAAGGGAACATAAATCACAGAAGATTGAAAATGGAAGAATAGGAGTTCTGTTTTAAGATATCACATAACACAGGTAGAGTCACAAGAAATATAACAGTGATATATTGAACAGGAAACTATAGCCATGAAAACTTTATAAGTTCAGTTCTGTAAATAGGCAATTCCACCAGAAAGAAAGAAATATCTTTGCCACATGTTGTTGTTGTTATTAGATAACACAAATGGGCTTTACTTGAAGATACATATGGATCTCATAATTATCATTATCATTCTAACCCATTTTATGAAGCTTACATGGCTGAGATGGATCTTCTCCAGTGGTAAGAAACTCTCAGAAGGGCTGGAAATAGAAGGTCTTCAGAGAAGAAAGCACCCCT
>OZ024743.1:146607345-146619845 GCA_964016885.1 Eledone cirrhosa | reverse complement strand
GTAATAATAAATAGGTTTACATGCAGCTTTAAGTCAACACTAAAGATTTGAAAGATTCTGTATGGATTCCCAGATATGGGGTTTTTGCTTACTGGAGTGGAAATAATTGAATACTTACATATTTCCTCATATGCTGCAGCTGAAAAAAATTCTTCAACTAAACAGAGAAATGGAAATATCAAAAATGATATAAACATGTTGTTGGTTATTTATATATATAGTCAAGGCCTTTACCAGTGGACAAAGAAAGAATATATGTACACACACATGCACACATATATACATATATATATATATATATATACATATGTATGTATATATATATATATGTATATATGTATGTGTGTATGTATATATGTATATATGTATGTATGTACGTATGTATATATGTACATATATACAGGGTGTCCCCCAAAAATGTATATACAACAAAATCTTTTTTTAAATGCATTAAAATAAATTCTGTTTTATATGCATTATTTAAATTATGTAAATATTTGTGGGTGTTTACATACGATTGGATTATGTCTGCAAATCATTTTATTTTGGGGAAAGTCTGTGCATTCTAATAAATATTGCCTTTACAGTTAATCAAAATGAGTATACATTTTTTGGGGACATCCTGTTCATAACTATATATATATATATGTGTGTGTGTGTGTGTGTGTGTGTGCACTGCTAGCAGAGTGGCCTTGTTTACACTGTAACAGCAGCAAGAATATTGGTGCGATTAAGTTCAAACTTTGATCACGTGACCACAATAGTACCAACTATCAGTATGCATAAGCAAAAGGCAGTGTTACAAACCTAAAGATAGGTTATGTTGAAAATGCGGATAATCTTTGACTTACCCTATATATAAAAGTCCGACGTGCTTTTGATTCCAGAGTCAGGCCAGATTGATACAGATCGAACCTTGAGCTGATCAATAGCGAAACGCCCATCACTACTCAATAAACATAATGAAGATATAACAACTCGTCCTTTTTATTATTATCATATATAATATATATATAGTTTATATGTATACTTATTGGTATAAATTTTAGGAAAAGATAGCTGTAAAAGGGAAATAAAATTATGCAGTTCATTAGTAGTAGAATATTAATTATAGGTTAACTAATTTTTTTTAAATGTTATTATAATAATTTGTAAAGTGTATATTAATTAGGTTATATATATATAAATATATATAAGAAACCAAGGAATTAATTTATATATTTTTTCAATTATATAAACCTTGCCTTCTTCATTTCTTTCTAGTCTTTGCAAATGCATTGTATTCAAGGATCAGGCTCACATTTCACTACCATGCTGTGTAGCAGTTCAAACACAACCATCATACAATCATCCCTTCACTGTAAGAGAGAAGCCCTTTGTTCCCAAATGACGGAACAACACCTTGAAATTTTTCAATTTCTTTCTTACTTTGGCTACTATATACCTTTACAATTCCACTGCTAATGAAGTACGTAGGTATTAAAATCCATTCAATTGAGGGAGTCTATTTCATATATACCATTACTGTTAACTATACCTGGGCATTTACAACAAAAACAACAAGATCAACAAGGATTTTAAGGCTATTTCTCCTGCTAATGCAGGAATTAGTCTCATGTATCTCATGACAGGCTTCATACTCATCATAGGGTTGCTATTGTGATAATGTTTTATGCATTTGTTCAGTGGTCAGTTATAATTTTAGCATGCTTATCATTAGTTGAAATTAATATTTGTTTAATCTCAGGAGGTGAATGGA
Organism: Eledone cirrhosa; assembly: GCA_964016885.1. Classification (NCBI taxonomy): domain Eukaryota; kingdom Metazoa; phylum Mollusca; class Cephalopoda; order Octopoda; family Eledonidae; genus Eledone; species Eledone cirrhosa. The sequence goes on along the minus strand of OZ024743.1, from coordinate 146,618,086 downwards.
GGAATGGGTGGTAGTAATACATGTCCATTACACCCTACCTCAGAAAAAAGGTCATAATATATAGAGCTTAAACAAAGGTGAAGACATTAAGTAATATAGGCCAAGTCTCCATTAAAAGACAGCATGATTATAGCAGAAATGTCTTTCATCTTAGGTTGACTAAAAGCTTAACCACCACAACCTTTCCAACACATTAAGAAATAAAGTATTTTGATCTCTTATATAGATACATGTCCTGACATTTACAAAGAAGACAAAATAGAAAGTTGAGTCAATAATTTTTCTTCTAAGAATATTAACAATGCATTATTAAGGATCAGTGGATTGGGAGTATCATAAAAGCATTGGACAATATGCTTAGCAGCATAGAGTTACAGCCCTGAGTTCAAATCCCACCAAGATTACCTTTGCCTTTCATCCTTGCGAGGTCGATAAAATAAAGTACCAGTAACGCACTGGGGTTGATTTAATAGATTTTCCCCTTCCCTTCAAATTGCTGGCCTAAATCAGAAACCATTATCAAGGATAGTTACGTCCCTTTATGGTCTGAGTTTAAATCCCGTTGAGGTTAACTTTGCCTTTCATCCTTACGGGGTCGATAAAATAAAGTACCAGTAATGTACTGGGTAATTGCTGGCCTTGTTCCAAAAGTAGAAACAATTATTAAGGATGTTTAATAGACCAATGGATCTTGTCTAATCATGTCATTAGAACATTTAAACTCTTTATGACACAAATAATTCATATGAATATGGTCAAATGTTTTGGACAGAAAACTTTATCTATCTTTATTGTTGTTGCTAGGATACTTTTGCTCTTGCAGAAGTCTGTGGTATGATTATAGCTGTTAAAATAACGCACTTTATTGGTCTTTCTTGCTGTAATCATCATTATTCCTCCTCAAAATTTCTGTCCTTGCACATGTTAAAAATGATTATAAAGCATGTCAAAAATGTAGAACTTAAATCATTTGTTATCATGTTAAAGATAGTTATTTTATTTTTATTGAACAAGTAACTACATACAATAACCCTTTGTTCATGAACCCATATCTAGTGTGTCAGGCTCGTGTGAAAGAGCCCTCTAAGTGAAAATTCAACATGAACTCATTAACTGTTTCTTTTTTAAGATCCATATAGAAACTACTGCTTCATCTTAAATATAATATAACTGAACTATTATTTTCCCTAGGTAGAATTTCTTGAGATACAAAAACAAATCTAACATAAATTCTAGAAGAATATGAAATGCTATTTATTATCTTCAAAATATATTGGATAAAATTACCCATATATCAATAGAATTATTGAAAAAAATGAAAAAAAACATTTACATTTTTTTTTCCTTTAATTCTCATTTATTTATATTTAAATTTATTTCCCTAGAAAATTTTATTGCTAATAATTGGTTCAAAAATATATTATTTGGTTCTGAAATATAATTTTTGGATTTTTGCAACAATTTTGTAGCAAATCATTCCCTCTTTATCTTTGCTAATATCATACCAGCTAAAAAAAAACATTTATTCTCTTTTTATATAAATTTTTGGTTACTTCTTAAAGGTGAAATGCTTTCAGTATGTAAAGTCTATTCCAAAACATTTTGCCATAATAGCCTGAGTTTTTTTTTGTTAATTTTCATGTTATGTTATTAACACCAGTAATATAGTTTCTAAGGCCATTTTGATTATAACTTTCCATACCTAAATATTATTGGAAATGATGTTCTTGACTCATAGTTCTATTCCAAAATGAAAAATTAAACTTTGCCAGAATAATTTTTAAAAAATTCAACAAATTCATTAGAAAATAACAGTTTACATGTTTAATTGAAGACTTTAGGAAATGTTTCTACTACTTATTTACATGATTTTTTGTTCTTTACAATATTTTTTTTTTTTTCGGAACTTATCAAGAATATGATGTCTGGTGAGAAAGATGCCTTATTATTAACTCACAGTTCCTAAGTTCTATTCTTTAAACAAGACACATTGATTGTTTAAATAAATATAGGGCCTGTTACCTTACTTTTTATCTACAAGAAATTAGATAGATAACAGAAAGGTACATTGCATCTATCTAACTAAACTTTATTCCATTTCCCAGTTCAGTAAAGATGAAAATAAAAGATAATGTAAAATTGTAGCCAAAAATAGGCAAATTGAGGTGTTTTATTAAAATTGCTACTTCATCTGTTTATGTACCTGCATTTAAATAGTTTTTAAATCCATTCAACTACAGACAATATCATAATATAATCTCACCTGATATATAGAAACAATTTCGTAGGTAAACAATTCACCAAGAATCATCCTATTATAGTTATTGTCTAAGAAAGATAACTTATAATTTTTTTATTAAGTTAATAACATTGTAATATGTTGATTTCCTTTGTTTGCTTTTTCATGATGAGGGAAATAAGGTGCCTATCCAAAGTTAGAGAAAAATTAGGAAAGATTTAATAACTATAACAAATGTTCATGTAGTGAATATGATTAAAATTATATATTTTATTAATGGCAAGAATGAACAAAAAAAATTATAAAACACTTAAAATACAATATGTAAGAAAAGTGACTTATGGGGTAATAGACAGCATAAACATTTTTCTGAAAAATTAATTCAACTAAAGTTGGTTTAACCATTATTTTGGTAATAATTCTTTTCTAGCTGAAGTTTATTGATTTAATAAAATTTTGATGGTTTAATATTAAACCTGAGAATAAAAGACCCACATAAAAGAATATTTAAAGCTTTTTTACATTTAATCTCTCATATTTTATAAAGAAATTATATACTACTTGAAGTACCATGTAGCAGCAAACTAACTTACTTGATGAGTAGCCAGATACAAGGAGGTCACACAAACAAACATACAGAGAAAATATAAACATGTATTTTGGAAACATCCAGGTGGTGTAAGCCTCTTTGTAAAACAGCTTTGAACTACAAAGGAGAATTCAACATGTTAAAAGACATATTTAGTCTCTTTGAGCATGTGGTCCCATGTTTCTAATTTATAATTCATTATGAGAAGATAAATATGACCATCCAATGATGTATGGTAACTCAAAGATGATCACAGAAAAAGCAATGAATACTTATAGTAGCAGCAACACTTCATGTTAGCAGTTACTTTATGTATTGTCATTTCTTTGTTCCTACATTCATCTGCTTTCTTGTTATTGATAGTATCTAGGGTGACCAGAATCATTAGAGTGTTGGACAAAAGGTTTTGCAGTATTTGTTCCAACTTTGTAACATTCTAAAAGTAAATCCCGCTGAGGTCAACTTTGCCTTTTGTTCTTCCAGACTTGATGAAATAAAATACTAGTCTATATAATTTACTTTTCCCTCACTCCAAATCACTGGCCTTGTGCCAGAAACCATTATTATTATTCTGAGTTCAAATCCCGCCGAGATTAACTTTGCCTTTCATTCTTACAGGGTCGATAAAATAAAGTACCAGTAATGTACTGGGTAATTGATGGCCTTGTGCCAAAAGTAGAAACAATTATTATTATTCTATCCATTGTTTATATCCCATATAACTGCAATGATCTGTTATGTACAGGTATAGTATAAAAATACTGCATGAGATACATTAACACATATGTGCACATACAAACATGCACATATACACATATACACACAAGTCCCTAGTGACTTTGATCCTACCATATGGGTGTAAAGGCTGGATACTTACTTGGAACAAAAGATCCATGTGTTTGAGTACAAGTACTTAAGAAGATTGCTACACATCTCATACATAGAACACAAAACAAGCTGGCAGGCAGGTAATACCCCAACAGTGAAAAGATGAAAGCTTGCTTGGTATGAAATGTGCCCTGACATGACTCCCTGTCCAAAACCATTATTTAGGGTACAGCTGAAGGGGGGGGGGGGGGGCAAAGAAGAAAGATAGAGAAAAGAAACCCAAGTCTGACTACATCAAAGTCTGAGCAAATCTAATACTGTGATCTTTCTGTGTATGACAAAGGACAGAGTTCAGTGGCAATTTCTGACTCTCAGAACATTTAAATGATACCCTAATGATTGGCTGCACCAGCTACAGGGAGTTGATTTATTGTTTTCTTTATTATTTCATTTTACTTCTCTCTTTTAGTCCATTTTGCTTTATTTTGCCTCTTTTATCATTGATATCTCTTTTTGCCTCCCCCTATTCTCAAGTTATTACCATTTATCACCTTTTTATGATTTTTTATTCATCACTCATCCAGCTCAATTCTTTTCTTTAATGTAACTTATATCAATCATTCATTTCTTGTAATACAATTTACCAGATACATCGCCCTCATCAATAACAACTTACATTTGGATGGGTATTTGTTATTCATTGTAATGAATAATGAATACGCAATCGAATGTAAATGCATATATATGTCTATGTAAAAACAGGTGAACATAAAGAATATGACATACCAGTGTGTACACAACCAGAGTCACATATGGGTATAAATATGTATGCATTTAAATTCCATGGTTATAGATGCAGACATTGCATGTAGGATTTTATCTGCATACATACATGCATGTGCATTATAGGTTCAGATTCAGTCTACCAAATTTCACTCATGGGTACTAGCCGAAAATGAAGCACATATACAGTATGCCCCCTCCCCTCCACTGTAAAGTGGTTGTGTAGGTATCACGAAAAAAGCACCTCATCCACACTGTAAAGTGGTCATATAAGCGCCACGAGAAAAAGCCCCTAGTACTCACTGTAAATATGGGTGGTGTTAGGAAGGGTATCCAGCTGTAGACACCAAGCCAAAATCAGTTCTGTATCAGCAAGGCATGGTCACCTGACCTGGCATTGCTCACAACAGGACAACTCGTCTAACACATGCTAGTGTGGAAAAATTGATGTTCAAAGGTTATAATGATGATGATGATGATGATGATGATGATGATGATGATGACGACATTGATCAACCTAAGGTTGTAATATAAGAAATTTGCCAAAGATACCACACATTGAGACCAAACCTAAACTCACATGGCTGCAAAGTAAACTTCCTAACCATACAGTCTTGATTATATTTAAATGTCTTTTCTACTGTGTAATAATTGTTTCTACTTTTGGCACAAGGCCAGCAATTATCCAGTACATTACTGGTACTTTATTTTATCGACCCCGTAAGGATGAAAGGCAAAGTTGACCTCGGCGGGATTTGAACTCAGAATGGAAAGATCCGTAACTCTATGCGTCAAAGCATATCGCCCGACCCTCTACCGATACTGTGTAATAATGCACTGCACACATCAACAACAAAAACTACCAGCCACAAGAAATAATATAGTACAGCACACATGTGGGTATATATATATATATACACATACACCTTTGCTACCACCATCATCGTTACTATGATCAATGATTAATTTTTCCTAATTTTTTTTTAAGTGACTGGGTGTAAAGAAAATAATTCAAATGAAGCAGTGGAAACATTGAAGAGTATAAAATGTCAATGTAATTAAGGTTATTGCTAGTTAATATGTGTCATAAAGTACAGAGCTATGTCATAATGAAAGCTGGTACGAGACGATAACATGCCATGAAATACAACCATGTTGCCATTGCCATCAAAACTTAACATAACCACTACTGCTACCACCATTTTCAAATAGGCATAGACACTCACACGCACACACACACATACACATACACACACACATACACACATACACACACACACATATATATATATATATCTATGCATGTAGACACAAACACACAGATACACACACACATGAACACAAGCATATAGACATACATACACACATACACACCCATAAACATGCATATGCATACACAGAGAAACACTCATGCATGAATATACACATATACATACATAATCTGCATCTGCCAAATGAACGGCATTCGAAAACAGCGATGAACTGGACTCCGCCTGGCGGTAAACGGAGGCAGAGTTGCCCAAGGATCACCTGGCGACAAATGTTCCGGGAGGACCTGATGGCAGCCAACATCACCTGGGCACGGTCTCGAAAAAGTTGCCACTGATCGTGACCGTTGGTGAGTATTTACTGCTCGATGTACTGACCGGCATGGAAGAATCTAAGACTAAGACTAAGACATACATACAAAGAAGGACAAGAATAGATCTCCATCAATTTTGACAATGAGTGTTCCAGTTGTTTAATCTACAAGAGGGCCTACAAGTGAAATTAATGTGTAAGTAGCAGAACATTGCACAGACACTTGCACCCTTAATGTAATTCTCAAGAATATTCCAAGTGACAAAGTGTGTGACAATGCTGACCCTATGGATTAAAAATATAGTCCATTTGTCAGGCTTCCAAACAGTTTTCATCTTCCCAATTTCAATTGCAAGACATGAATCAACCTGAAGTTGTGGCAAATGACAGTTGCCCAAGATGCCACACAGTGGTATCAAACCTGGGACCTAATGATTGAGAAGTGAACTCCTTAACCATTTATCCATGCTATGTCCACACATACACACATACACACATATACACTCATATACTCATATATATATATGTGTGTGTGTACGTGCATTTACACACACACACACACGCACATATATATATATGTGAGAAAAACCACAGACCCTCCATCTCAACTCACCTTTTGAAAAGCAGAAGAACTGCGAAACCGGTAAAGGAACCAAATAAATATATACATTTTTTTTTAAAATAAGACTCCAGTTGCATTTTCGATTTCATCTCTTTTTCTTTATACTTTCACTCGTGTAGGACACCTCGGTTATTTTTCATTTTGTAAAAAAAAACCTCACTTTCTAATATATATATATATATATATATATATGTGTAATGGAAAAAACAAGGAAGTTTCATTTACATATGAAAAATATTTATTGTGTATCGGCCTGTTACGTGCGTTTCACAGAGGATTGGTTCAAGGTGGCCCATAGGAATTATGGACCCAACTCCAATATCAATCTGCTCCTCAGACTGATGATGCCACAAAAGATATATTTTTGTTATGGTATGTGAACCAAGAATGTATATATATAGGCATTGGCCCTATTTTTTTGTGTGGGGTCATATGTGCATATGTTGGTGTAATTTCAGCATACTACGTACACTATATATATATATATATGCAGAAGATAAGTTGGTTATAAGTGGTTGGTTACATTGTAATTTCTTGAGGATAAGCAGGTCCAAGCAATCCAAAAAGCACTTCACGCCAGTATTTTATCCTAGGTATGAGTTGGTGGGTAGGAGTGATGGCGTAATTCATTTATCAAATAAGAGTTGTTAAGACAGGATTATTTCACCATATATACATCATTACATACATACATTTGAATCATTTCAAATTATGTTATATAAACAAGAAGAAAACAACAATGAAAATGCAGGTGAGTGATAGAGCCAGTACACAATTGCTCTTCTTATTGAGAATAGCAATCACATTTTCATTCTCTGGTATATTTGAAAGAGAAAGAACATATTCTATAAATTAGTCCTAGATGCACTTAACTTGAAAAAGGCATGATGGTCATGATTGGAACGCCTTTGTTCATAGACAATTTTGATCAGTTCTGACTCAGAGCTAAACAATAATTGTTTCTACTTTTGGCATAAGGCCAGCAATTACCCCAGTGCATTACTGGTACTTTATTTTATCGACCCTGTAAGGATGAAAAGCAAAGTTAACCTCGGTGACATTTGAACTCAGGCTGTAAAGGGCCGTAACTCTATGCTGCAAAGCGTGGCATCTGATCCTCTACCGATACTGCCAATCCACCGCCCTAATATCAACAATACATAGATGTTTATTTTAACCATCTACCATATTGATTTCATCATTATAAAAAGGCCTGTAAAGTTTATAGGTACTAGTTGTCTATAAGGACTGGCTTTCTATAGGGACTGGTTTTCTATAGACATTGACCATCTATAGCAGGGTTTCCTAACCAGTGGGCAATTTAAACTTTTGAGTGGGTGATGAACAACTGAACAAAAAATGATGAGCAATTGGAAATTTTAATGGTAGCATTTTGGGTATTAAGAAAGAATTCCAACATATGCTATCTGAAAAAAATATTCAAAGGAGATATTCAAAGAGCCCGTATAAAAAAATAACAGGAGGTTAAACAGGAATAACTGGGCTACATTCCTAAATAAGATATAAATATCCCCACAAACAAAGAACATTTTGGTATGTTCTAGAGTTATAGTAGGGTCATTAACATTCAAATAATTATTTGAACGAAATAACATTTTTATTTTACATATACCATATAAAGGACAACAAGATTTTGAATGTTTTATAAGCCATATAAAACTGTATTTTAATAAATTTAATTATAAATGATATAATTTAGTTTTAAAGAAGTTATTTACATGAAATCAGTTGTTGGAAAAACAGTAAGTGCTATTTCACTTTTGCACTTGTGACTGGAAAACAGGGTGCCTCATGTATTAACTTCTGTTTCCGCTTTCATGAATTTTCCACACACTTGCTCACTCGACCTTAAATACAGTGTGTATCTCTGATAAAATCATCGGAATACTGGGACCATGTTATTCTTCACTCTTTCACTACTATTACTCCAAGAATAACCTGCATGGGAATTCTCGCAAACTCGCTACCTAACTAAGGAAACCTCTTGTTGAGTCAAACAACGCCATGTGTTAAAACTATCCATAGTACAGAGTACTCACAACCTCTAACTGGATTACCTAAAACGATAACTTGTTATCCCATATATATATATATGTATATATATATATATATGTATATATATATATATATGGGATATACATTGTTGGTGTTAGGAAGGGCATCCAGCCGTAGAAAACCCGCAAGACAGTCCTATACGAGCAAGACAACCAATCTTGCCTCAAGTGGGAAAATTCCCATCCAAACCCATGCAAGCATGGAAGATGGACGTTAAACGATGATGATGATGATGATGATGATATATATATATATATATATATGTATATGTATATATATATATATATAAGTAGTACAGATTAAAAGTTTAAGCAATGATTTTCTGTTGGGTGAAAACAGAAATTCATTGCTTAAACTTTTAATCTGTGTTAATAATAAATATTTGCTCTACAGGTTTATATATACTTAAATATATACACCCCATATTGAGTCCTCTTTGGATTTTGGTCTTTGTATTTATTATTACTATATATATATATATATATGCTGAATTTTTATTAGTTGCTAGTGTTTTTTTAATTTTATAATTATGAACAATAACCCTAAACATAAAACTAACCTTGACCAAAAACTAAATTATATCCTTTATAATAAAATTTTATAAAATACAGTTTTAAATGGTCAAGTTTGCTTGGCAGTATCGGTAGTATCGATAGAGGGTCGGACGCCATGCTTTGAAGCATAGAGTTACCTCCCTTTATGATCTGAGTTCAAATCCCGCCGAGGTTAACTTTGCCTTTCATCTTTATGGGGTCGATAAAATAAAGTACCAGTAATGCACTGGGATAATTGCTGGCCTTGTGCCAAAAGTAGAAACAATTATTTGTTTCCTTCCTTTAACATTTTTTTTACATCATAAAAAGTCAGTTTACAAACCAGTAACAAACTTTTACCAAATATTTTTGGTATGCTTTTAAATAGTTACTATAAATTTGGGTGCTGCAAAATTTTTCCATGTGAAAGTGGGTGATGATGCAAAAAGAATTTCGACTTTTTTCTCTTTTAGTCATAACTGTTCCAAGTCGTTACCCTCTCTCAGTACATCATAACTGATTCTAAGAGAAAGAAGAATCAACACAAATACCATACTTGTACTTTATTTATCACTCCAGAAAGATGCAAAATAAAATTGATTTTGCTAAGATTTATACTCAAAATACAAAGGTATTTGTCTGAGTTTCTAACAATTCTGCCAATCAACCATCCTCTTCTTATTTCTACCATGTATTAAAACATGCACATAGTTAATACTCCAGAAATTCCCCCACTAAAAACCCAAACAAGGAGTACCATGGAAAAAAGTTTCCCAAAATGGGGAGATTTACATAATGGTTTCTTATGTAGGCACAAGGCCAGCAATTTTGGGGGGAGGGGAAAGTCGATTAAATCGACCCCAGTGCGTGACTGGTACTTTATTTTATCGACCCCGTAAGGATGAAAGGCAAAGTTAACCTCGGCGGGATTTGAACTCAGATCATGAAGGGAGGTAACTCTATGCGTCAAAGCATGGCGTCCGACCCTCTACCGATGCTGCCAACCCACCGTCCTTTGAGATTTTACATAATGAAAGCTATACCCATTTTCACAATAGAAGACATCTCCCACCCACCCCAAAGTGGGTGGGAGATCTTCCCATCAGATGGAGGTCTGATACTCTTCTGAATGACTTAATAATACCATTTACTTTCATACCCTTAAAATTGTGTGATTGTGTGCACTTAATGGAAGAAATTTATATTAGATCTGCTAAATACTTTATAGTTTCATGATAAACATATTTTGGGGAGACCCAAGATGACCTGGGATGAGGTGATAAAAGCCGACCTTGCCCAATTACACCTCTCAAAGGCAATGACACACGACCGTGACTTCTGACGTCACGCAGTAATACAGAGTACCCGACCTCCTATGGGTACAAGCTGAAGCATATAGACAATATGCCCCCACACCCTCCCACTGCAAAGTGGTCGTGGAGGTGCCACGGCAAAAAAGCACCCAGCCCACACTGTAAAGTGGATGTGTA
>OZ024743.1:146567345-146604845 GCA_964016885.1 Eledone cirrhosa | reverse complement strand
GAAGAATGTACCAACACCACTATGAAGGCAGGAAAATTAATTAATAAAAAATGCTAATATTATGTTAGATAAAGAAACTAAGATAAGAGGATTAGACCAAATACAGACTTACAAATTCTTGGGATTTAGTAAACAAGAAAATATACAGAACATAGCAATTGTAAAATGGATGGCAAGGAATGTTATAGCCAAAGCTAAAATTTTAAAAATGAGACAACAGGTATCAATACATTGGCTGCTCCACTAATATGCTATAGTTCTAATATTTGGCTACAATAATAAAATAGATAGCTATCTCTAGAAGAAGAGAACTCAATACATGACCGAAGTAAACACTTTTTATTGAGGGAATTGAAACCTGGTGATTCTTCATTGAGATGAAGCTGATCAGTGAATGTAAGGAATTGTAGTGAATGTAAGGAGTTATACCTTTAATTCTCTCAATAAAAAATATATACCCTATACATGTATTGAGCTCTTTCTTCTAGAGATAGCTACCTGTAGTAATATATATATATATATATAAATACACACATCATCATCATCATCATTTAACATCCATTTTCCTTGCATGTCAGTATTTAATTGGAAAAACTGAGGGGCTGCATCTCTTACACATTTCCACACTTTACAGTGTGAACCACGCATTTTATCATGGCTGGCACCAACTCTAGGGAGATCGTCAAGTCTTTAACACAACTGAAGAGTCCATTCAACCCTTTTTTAACATGATTTCTACAGCTGGGTGTCCTTCCTATGACCAACCACTTTACAGAGTATACTGAATTCATTTTATGTGACACCAACATTAGAGAAGTTGGTGTGTCATACTGGAGGGTCCTCTCAAGCCATTTTTTTTGGCATGGTTTCTTCTGCAGGAAACCTCTACCTAAAGCTAGCCACTCCCCAATGTGTACTAGGTGTGCCCTATTGTTGAACCAGCACCAGGGAGGTAGTTAGCCGTTGACTTGACTGAAATGCATACACATCCCACCTCGATCCTGCCCTCCTAGATTCTCTGCAGTTAAGCCCTATGTTTCACTGCCATGCAGCATTGCTGCTTGCACACAGCATACCCCAATCTCTGAGAGAATGTCCCTCACCGCATTGTCAGGTACTACCTCCCTAAATGTCCCCCAACTTATTTTCATGTTGACTACCAGATTCTCCCCGAGGCCCCATTAACATGAAATATATTGATTAGATATTAATAGTTACTTAATTGTGCACCAGCATGGCCTTAATTCAATGACTGAAATTTGTAAAAGAACAAAAGAATAATTAACAAATTAACTACAACTAGTATGTGTTTTATTCAGACAATGACTCCTCTTACATATGAGAATATATGTGTGTGTGTGCATGTGTGTGTGTGTGCATGCATATGTGTGTGTGCGTGTATATGTGTATGTGTGTGGGTGGGGGTGTATGTGTGTATGTGTGTATCTGGTTTCAGTCTGGATTCAAAACCATGGACTCTTGATTTGCTTTCACATGACATAGAGGAAAACATCTGACATTAGCCAACAGACCATGGTGATGTAAACAACGGGTGTTTTTCTATTCAGTGAAAGTGACATAATGGGTCATGCATAATGTCTCCTCTATAAAGAGGAAACCAAGAACACCAGATGACACGAGACATTTAACAATGTTGAGGTTAGCCATCATCTCAGATTCTAAATACTGCTTACATACACACACACATACACACACATGCATTTTACTTTTGATTCTGATCCAAAATCAAGTTGTTATTTTCTCTATATGAACTTGTTGGGTTTTGCTCCCACTACATATATCACTATGAACAAATTTGAATGTTATTTTACTATCATGATTTCATGTAATCATATTTGTAATTAAAGCTTATAAATATCTGTAATCTAAATGATGTATTATTATTTGTTATGCAGTCTTGAAGAGGTGATTTCAATGAGTTCATGTAGTGAGAGCTATAGTTTTTGTAGTAGTGAAAAAAAATGAGATGTCCTACACGAGTGAAAGTATAAGGAAAAAAGATGAAATCGAAAATGCAACTGGTGTCTTTTTAAGAATATTTATTTGGTTCCTTTACCGGTTTCGCAGTTCTTATACTTTTCAAAAGTAGAATTGAGATGGAGGGTTTGAGGTTAAAAACCTCAAATATGTACATATATGTATGTACATGTACATACTTACATTTAAGTATCAGCCGTACTAAGAGTGAGAAATGAAATTTCGTTTCATTCTTTTCCATTTATATATATATATATATTTATATATATATATATATTTATATATATATTTATATATATATTTATATATATATTTATATATATATATATATATATATATATATATATTTATATATATATATATATATATTTATATATATATATTTATATATATATATATATATATATATATATATATATATATATATATAATCCTAGTATGTATATAAGCATTTCTAACTTTAATTTTATACCTAATTGTGTATGGTTGACCGTATATTTAATCAATTTCCACGTGATGTTGAAATGTTGGGTAGAAACTCTATGGTGGTTGGCCGCGAAGAGGCTGCTATCATTTATTTATTTACTATTTTTTCATAGGTGCCTTTTAATCTTATAGCCTGGTCTAATTGATTTTTTGTGTGGTTAATTATGCTAATTGGGAGAGGAAATGGTGTATATATTATCAAATGATTCTATGGACATACTTTATAGTATATATATATATATATATTGTTATACTTTGGGAGGGTCATGTTGCCAATATATATATATATATATACAAATATAAATTAGTGAGAAACGTATTTCGGCTTTGGAAATTAGCGAAAAACAAGGACCGAACCTTGATGTACTCCTACTTGTATCTGGATATGTACCCATACTTGTATATATGGTGGCTGCCAACTCGTTTTCGAGTATGGCCACTACTTTATATCCATGTAGGAGAACCCCTACCGATGCACTGAACGAGTGTGGCTTTTTAGTCCAGCCAGCGACTTGAAAACTCTGGTACAAACACTACACTTGTGACAATTATTGAAACATAGTGCTGGGCCCATGGTACCATGTAACGACAAGTGCAGAGAGATCTCCAGATATAAAGCAACGCCTGTGCTGTGAAGCTTTTATAGTGAGCAAAGGCACTGCACAAAGCCAGTCCCACTCTCTTAACCAAGATGATATTTACCAAAAAGAAGAACAAGTCAACATCATTGGATACCATCAGGGTTGCAGGTGTTATATCAGAGTTTTCCTTCTCCTAGAATTCTGCCTTGACAAAGGCTAAGGGGTCATCTCTCCCGGTGATTTTGGATGGCCATTGACTCTTAAGAGCTCCTTTGCCCTTTGACAGGTTTTGTTTTTAGTCCTGCAGCATGTCCAAAGTCACCCTCCTCACCAAGAAACCTTGGTGGGGTTGCCAGTTTAGTCGCCAACGACCCGACCATGAGACAGGTTGTACTGGGATACATGTTACCAGTAGCACCAACTGGTGACCTGACTTGTATATATATATATATATATACAAGTAGGGGTACATATCCAGATACAAGTAGGAGTACATCATGGTTCGGTCCTCAGCCCGCTCTTGTTCATTATAGTCCTCCAAGCCATAACAGAGGAGTTTAAGACTGTCTGTCCATGGGAACTTCTCTATGCTGACGATCTGGTTCTTATAGCAGAATCAGTAGAGGAGCTAGAGAATAAATTCTGGCTATGGAAACAGCAGATGGAATCAAGAGGCCTGAGAGTGAACATAACTAAAACAAAAGTGTTGATTAGTAGAAGAGAGGACAATACTCTGATTCCATCCGGGAAATGGCCATGTTTGATATGTAGGAAAGGAACTGGCATAAATTTCATAAAATGTACGCAATGCAGATCTTGGGTACACAAGAGATGTAGTGGGATAGCAGGCAAACTAACAGGTAGGGAAATCTACATATGCAGTAGATGTACAGGGAAAGTTGGCAGTAGTAATCGCAGTGAATGACACATTTTTCCAATGCAGGTGGGTTCTATAGAATTGGTTGATAGCTTCTGGTACCTAGGTGATCAGATTAGCATGGGAGGGGGTGTTCCGAGGCCATAGTATCTAGAATAAGGGACGGGCTGGAAGAAGTTTAGGAAGCTGCTTCCTCTGTTGACAAAGAAGGGTTTCTGCATACAAAAGGACGGTTATATGATACCTGTGTGAGATGCGCGGTGCTGCATGGTAGTGAGACATGGGCGGCAACTGCAGAGGATATGCGATGGCTGGAGAGAAATAAAGCAAGAATGCTCTGTTGGATGTGCAATGTCAATGTACGTGAACGACCAAGCATAGATGAGTTGAGAGAAGAACTGGGTATAAAAGGGATAAGTTGTGGTGTGCAGGAGAGAAGACTGAATGAGATGGTATGGATATGTGATGTGCATGGAGGGTGACCGCTGGCTAAAGAAGTGCCAAGAAATGCCAGTAGAAGGAAGACGCAGTAGAGGTAGACCACGAAAAACATGGGTGGAGGTGGTGAGAGCAGACCTCAGATCACTGAAACTCACCGAGGATATGACGAAGGACCGTGACAAGTGGAGAGATGCTGTGCTGAATAGGACCCATCCCACCCTTGCAAGCAGGGCAAAGTGGATGTAAAATGGTGATGATATATATATATATGATATATATATATATATACATATATATATATATATCATCATCATATATATATCATCATCATCATTTTATGTCCGCTTTTCCCTGCTTGCAAGGATGGGACGGGAACTGATTCTGGCTTGATTTCTACAGCTGGATGCCCTTCCTAACACCAACCTCATTTACAGTGAGTGCTGGGTGCTTTTTTGCCTTGGCACCTCCACGACCACTTTGCAGTGGAATGATATGGACCCCAGTCCCTATCATCCCATTTCTACAGCTGAGTAAACTGGAGCAATGTGAAATAAAGTGTCTTGCTCAAGGAATATATACATATATATATATACATATATACAGGGTGTATATATTATTTGATTATAAACAATACATCATATATACATTACATATTTCTTTATTGACATTAATATTCAGTTTTTTGAAAACTGTAATGTAGTTTTAGGGTTTCTTGTGTTAAACTAAAATGATAATTTTTGAAGATTATATTTTGTTCAATATTTGCATTAACTTAAACTCAATTTTGCAAATATTTTAAAGTTTTTATTTTTTTTTATATTTATTTATTTGTTTTTGTGAAACAAATAATTACATGAATAAAATAGAAGATTAAACTTCAGTAACTGAAACCTATATGATTAAGGCAAAAGTAGGTATAGGATCAGCAAATATCTCTAATATAATTATAATATAGATTGGGAGTTCACTGATTCTCTATTCCCAATCTACTTCTCTATATGATAGTCCTTGAAACAATCATGAAAGTATTTAATGTAAAACAATCAATATAAAAGAAGTTTGAATCTTGGAATGCAATTCAACTTGGTTTTATTCTTTTATTCTGTTATTCATTTTCTGTTTTTAATTATTGTTCTATGGCCATACTGGATCACCATATTTAAGCGTTTTAATCAATTATATCAATCCCAATATAATACTCTGTTATATTAAAGACATGACTGTGTTCAAGTTTAATCTTTTTTATTAATTTTTTTTCATATATCCTTATTAGCCTTTTATGTTTAGTTTGGAATAATAGTAATCCTAAATCTATTAGTTCACTTACAGATACTGCACTCATGAAATTAACTATGAAAGCTACCAAGATTTAATCAGTGAATGGTTTTTTTTTTAAAACCTGATATTGAATATTTTACCAGTCTACCTATGAACTGTACACCTTACTGTAAAGTAAGCAAACAACACACCCTTATTACCATCATTTCATTCTGATGATGGGGCTAAGAAGGTCTTGAAATATTAATTGACTAGGTTTAGGAATATTATTGTTTCAAATATAAAGAACTATTAAGGAAATATGAAACATCCTTAATTAGAATCTCTTCTGGATTTACACAAATATGTGTGTGTGTGTGTGTGTGTGTGTGTGTGTGTGTGTGTGTGTGTGTGTGTGTGTGTGTGTGTGTGTGTGTGTGTGTGTGTGTGTGTGTGTGTGTGTGTGTGTGTGTGTGTGTGTGTGTGTGTGTGCGTGTGCGTTCGCGTGTGTGTGTGCGTGTGCGTTCGCGTGTGTGTGTGCGTGTGTGTACTAAAGCAAATTACTGCAGCTTGCAACAATATACTGTGATAACTTTCACTCCCTGTATTAATTTGCTTTTCTTTTGTATGTTATGGGAAGGGTGGGCAGAATTTTGTTTATTTATTGTATAGTAACACAAAGCAAAAACATTCTCTAATGACAAGAAGCAGAAAATTCATTCTCTAGAATATTTATCCTCCCATAATTAATAATCTAATGCTACAATAAACTAGTTCTTTTACTCTGATGATGTCTTCTGAAGAAGCTGAAAATTACCACACTTAACTTAGTTAATCAAATGTATCACCTCTCTTTATGAACTGAACAAACTGTCAGGAAATATGAATATCTCAACATCAAACAGGTTAACAGGTTTTTAAGCCAAATATTTAACACAGATAGATAGATATCTTAGATAGATAGATAGATGGATAGATAGATAGATAGATAGATAATAGATAGATAGATACAGGCAGGCAGACAGACAAACGGGCAGATAAATAGATAGATATCTTTCTTTATTTGCCACAGGTGTACAAAAATGGGACATTACAAGGCGTGACGGCGGGGGGTTTTACATAAAAATAACTTTAACATTAATAAATAACAATAAACTATATATAATAAAATAACAATTGAAATCCCCAGTAGGGGGGAACGTTACTGCAGGGTTGTTTTACAACCCTCAACACCAGGAACACGTTTTGTAGGTGTTCCCGTCTTCCCTCTGTTTATCTTCCTCAACCTACAGGTTTATATACAGAGAAGGCCCATTCACTCAGGCCATTTTTGCCACATTTACCCACCTTTCAGCAAATTTACTGGGGTGTAAGCACCTCTCTCTCCACTCTCACCTTCCTTCTGAAGTGATACTTAAAGAAGGGGATAAGTTGTTGCCCGGAGAGAAAGGTGTTTGCCCTCAGTCCTTTTAACCTCGTCCACCATATTACCTCTTTCGCCATAGCCACCAGACAGAGGAAAACTGCCTCTCCTTCGTTCTTAAATGAAGGCGGCGGGGTGATCCTCACGATGGACTCGGCTGACACCTGGATGCGTCCCACATGTGACAGCAGCTGTTCGATATTATTCCTCAGATCGGTCACCCATTGGCACTAATAGATAGATAGATAGATAGATAAATAGATAGATAGATAGATAGATAGATAGATAGATAGATAGATAGATAGATAGATAGATATATTTCTTTATTAGCCACAGGGGCACAAAAGAAGGGGACAAATACAAAGGGGGAAGTTTACATACAATAAAAACGTGTAAAATGTTATCACAGATGGAATTTAAAAGTTAGTCGATTTTCCCCAATAGAGGGAGACAGTTTATATGGGTAACACATACCCCCGAAAAAATGTGCAACCCTCATCTCCAGGAGTACGAAGAGCTTGTACTCCTTTCCTCTCCTCCTCCTTTTCCTCAATCTACAGGCTGATATAGAGAGAAGGCCCATTCACTCGGGCCATTCTCGCCACTTTCACCCACCTTTCATAAAACTTGCTGGGGTACAGCACCTCTCTCTCCATCCTGATTCTTCTTCCAAAGTGGTATTTGAAAAAAAGAATCAGTTGTTGGCCGGAGAGAAAGGTGTCTGACCTCAGCCCTTTCAACCTTGTCCACCATACAACCTCTTTCGCCATAGCTATCACACAAAGGAAAACCGCCTCTCCTTCGTTTTTGAAGGAGGGTGGCGGTTTGATCATGACAATGGTCTCGGTGGTCAACTGGATTGGTCCCACCCGCGACAATAGTCGTTCTACATATCCCCACAGGTCAGTGACGCCCGGGCAGTGTATGAATGCGTGCGCGACGGTTTCTTCGTCTCGCACGCACCTCGGACAGATCTTTTTTGCAGGGTCCCTGCCCGGGCTCCCATGTCTGTAGAGCTTGTCTCGAACTGGTAGAGCTCCTCGGTAGCACTGCCAGGCCAGGGACTTTTGGAAGCTATCCATCGGTCCCGGGCGGAAGGTCCTACCGAACAGACTGGCCAGTTCATCTTCCTCCACGCCCAGAGTTTCACCGAGCGCGTCGTCGCACTTGCTGCGGACCAACCCTCTATAGAATGACGAAGTGGAGTCTCCACTGATCGCCGGGTCCGCCTGCCAGAGGGCTGTGAGCGCCTGAGCACATTCGATGTGCCAGTCGCCCATTTTCCTCGGTCTCTGCTTGACCCAGGACTGCAGCTCGGTCAGTGAGACGAGTCGTGGGAAGGCTCGCCTCACGAACGGGGCCCACACCGGTTGTCCGGTGAGGAATACGTAGAGATGCCGCAGCCTGAGCGCGTGTTTGCGCATCGTCAACCACGGCATCCCCAGCCCTCCGTTAGAAGGGTGTTGGCAGCAGATGGATCTTCTTACCAAAGGAGCCCGCCTCTTCCAAAGGAATCGGAAGAGGGCGCGCTCCATTTTGGCGAGCGTTTTGGCTGGACAAGGCACGACGGTCAAGCGGTAGTAGATGGCGGACGCTATAAAAGTGTTCGCCACCTCCGCTCGACCTTTCAAGGATAGTTTGCACTCGGCCCACTTCTGGGTGAGTGCAAACACCTTGGCCGTCACTTCGTTCCAGTTCTTCTCCACCTGGAGGTCCGGACCAAACCAGACCCCGAGCAGCTTTACCGGTCCTTCCGTCCAGCGTCCGACGACGCCATCGGAAGGCATCGGTTTGCCTCTCCACGATCCGAGTTGCAAACCGATGGACTTGTCCCGGTTCAGCTTCGCTCCTGTGAGACTTTCGTATTCCTTTAGTAAGGTGCCGACTTTCTCGATTTGCGAGGCGCTCGACACCATTACTGTCACGTCGTCGGCGTAGGCCGACGCCGCTTTCCGCAGTCCCGGTTCCAGAGGGATGCCCTGCAATAGCTCCAGCTTCCGCAGTAGTGGCTCGAGAGTCAGTACGTACAGAAGGGAGGAGAGAGGGCATCCCTGTCGAATGGATCGCGTAATATGGAACGGCTCCGAGAGGTAACCGTTCACCTTGACCCTTGAGCAGATGTTGCTGTTGTGCATTGCAGCAATCCAGCCTCTGAACACGGGTCCGAAGCCTGCCGCCTCGAGCACCGCATCCAGGTAACGATGGTCAACCCTATCGAAAGCCTTAGACTGATCCAAGTTGATCAGGGCCCCACCGAAGCCGGGTTTACACCCTACCCTCTCTATGATATATCGCATGAGGTGGAGGTTGTCGTGTATGGACCTGGTCGGGATCGCGCATGTCTGCGCTTCTCCCACCAGGTTCTCGACGACAAGCGCCAGCCTCTTTGCCAACACCTTGGCCAAAATCTGTAACTCTGTGTTTAGCAGAGTTATGGGCCGGAAGTTGCCTATGTCATCCCCCTTATTCTCGTCCTTCCTGATTAGTGTGACCACGCCCCCGGTTACAGAACTGGGAATTCTCCCGTTCTGTTGCCAGTTGCAGTAGACCGCTTCCAGGAGACCGGAGAATAAGTCCGGCATTGCTACGTAAAATTCGTAGGGTAGACCGTCGAGACCTGGAGATTTGCGTTTGCCGCATTGGCTCAGCGCGTCCCCTATCTCAGTGGCTGAAATCGGCTTTTCGCAGAACTTCGCCTCGCTGTCCGAGAGTCGCGGTAGGCCGTCGAGGTATGGACCGAAATCCATAGCCTCTCCCGGCGCGCCGCTCCCCCCGAACAGCCGAGCAAAGTGCCGCTGAAAAGCCGCACACATCTGCTTCGGCTCACGTATCACGCGTCCGTTTTGGTCCTTCAAAGACCGAATCGTGGACTTGTTGCCACTTTTTGCCTCCGTCACTCGGGCCCAGCTAACAGCTTTGGCTCCCTCGTTTCCCAGAGCACGTATTTTGCTTCTGACAACGCAGCCCTCGTGCTTTGCGTCGAAGAACTGGTCCAAGGCCGTTCTCGTTGCTAGCACGCTGGCTACGTTGCCACTTCTAATAGCCTCTTCTACTTTATCTACCAGTTCCTTCTCGGTTCTATTTCTATCTAACGCTAATTCTTTACTAAAAACTATCGAGTCTAATCTAACTGCCCTCTTGAGAGAGTACCACCATCTGTTGTTGACAATGGCCCCTGTCAAGTGCTGTTTAACTAAAGTGCTAATCCGTCTACTGTAGGCTTTGCTTGTCGGTAACGACAAGTTCAGCTTCCAGTAGCCGGGTCCTTGTCTATGGGTTCTATCAAGGTTGGCCATGCAGGTCACTAGTTTGTGATCCGAATAGGCAACCATGAACATTTGTGGACAGCTTAACATGTCCCTATCCTTATTTCTAACTAGAACCCTATCTAGGTACGATCTAGATGTTCCGCTACGATTACTCCACGTCCACAGTGGCGCAGTCGGAAAATCTAGTCGATATCTATCGGCCAGGTCAAATCGGTCGATTAACTGTTTGAGGCTGTTACACCCCCCTTTATCGAGACATGCTCCCACATAGTCCCAACGTGCATCTAGGATTCCATTCCAGTCCCCCACTAAAAGCAAGGAGCGGGACGTTCCCAGAAAAGTCTCTAGACGTTTGAAGAAGTCTGGCCGCGGTGTCCCGGATGGGGCATATGCGGCCACCAGCCTGAACGCTCCACCTTCACTACCGTCAACGTCTAGGACCACCAGTCGACCCTCCGGGTCCAGATGTACCGTCTGTGTTACGAGGCCCAGGTGTTTCCGCAGCAAAACGGCAACTCCGCCCCCACCCCCCGGTTGACAGAGAGATGCGTAGATCTCAAAGTCATCGAAGATGGGGGCCAGCTGTCGCTCGCCGTGGATCCTGGACTCGCAAATGGCTACCACATCCAAACTGTGCGACCTGAGGTCGTTTAAGAGTTTGCCCTGTTTCCAGGGCATCCCCAGGCCGCGTACGTTCACACATCCAACTCTTATATTGGCCATGTTGGTGCTGAAAAGTTAAAAGAGGAAAAGAGATCACTCACCCTTCGCCTCCTGGGGACCAGGCCGCACGATTTCCATGGGGGTGTTGGAGGGGTTGTCTGGATGGGTGGTGGTTTCCGGCGGGGTGGGGACGCAGATGTTTGGTGGGGTGGGGTCTGGTGGGATGGGGGTGTCTGGGGTGGGGAGGCATTTGAGAAGGACGCGGTTGAGTGGTTTCACGCAGGAATTCCCCACATCCTTCTCAAATGTTTCTTTTAGGGACCTATAAGTTTGTATAGGGACCCTAATCAGTTTTAGGTTCATTTTTTTGCTATTTTTTATAGAGTGGGCGAAAGTTTTCCCTTCGGTGAAAGCCGAAGGGTCGTTCGTAATGGTCTCCATTAGTGTTTTGTTTTCAGTGTTTATGTAAGTGTAAGTGTAATTTTCTTGTGTTGTGTTTGTTTTTATAGATAGATAGATATATAGATAGATAGATAGATAGATAGATAGATAGATAGATAGATAAATGCTAGATAGATAAATAGTTAGACGATAGATAAATAGACAGACAGACAGACAGATGGATGCAGAAACCAAAATACAAGTAAATATATAAACAATGGAATAATCCATACTTATACTGATATGCATATTTGTATTAATACATCATGAGATATTTATAGATTAGATTTTATGTGTATGGATGTGTGTGTGTTTAGCCTTTATAATCTCTTAGAATACCATCATCAATAAGTGCACTATATTTTTCTCATTATTTTTAACCATTATTTTTCTTTAGCAACATTCTTTTACCAGAGTTGAAGCACTTTTCATTCTGACACTCACTCACTTACTCCCCTTTTCTCTTCCTCTTCCATTCTCTCTTACCCTCTTTCTCCATTCTTCCTCCTCTCTAACTAGCAGAATTCTGATTAGAGAGAAATTCTCAAAGGACACATGTGAAAATCAAGTAAAATAGCCCTTTGTATTATTTCAAGTGAAAGTTAGGGCAGTGGATTGGCAGTATCAGTGGAGCATCGGACAACATGCTACGTGGCATAGAGTTACGGCCCTTTACGTTCGAAGTTCAAATCACACTGAGGTTAGCTTTGCCTTTCATCCTTTCGGGGTCGATAAATAAAGCACCAGTAATGCACTGGGGTCGATTTAATCGCCTTTCCCCTCCCAAAACATTACTGGCCTTGTACCTAAAGTAGAAACAATTATTTCAAGATAAAGTCCAAGTCTCCATAGTACAATGGCTTCCATAATCAGTAGGAAATTCATAATTCAAGTCTTTTTAGGGAGTTCTTTATAAATTTTAATAGTCAGGTCAGGCTTTTGTTTGCTACTAGTTCCATGTAACCCAATATAACCTGCTTCATGGTGACTAAACTGGCTCCCCCACCAAACTGGTGAGGTGGATAAGTAGAACCCCTGCAGCACAAAAAACAACAAAAGGGCAGATGAACTCCTCAGAATCAATGGTCATAAATTAAATAGCTTCACCAACCCTCAATTGGCCAAGTGTAGTGAATACGACTACACTCCTGACATGACCAAAACCTAACAGAAAACGATGGAGGTCAACTAGAGATGGGTTTCTCCAACAAGAGTTGAGAAGGCATTGGATTGGATTATAAATTTTAAGAAATGCAGTGACATACTTATATGTGTTGTCCCTCCATTGGTTCCAACGATGATCGATAATGGAATAGCCTGTTCATGGAATTCACGTGCATGTGACTGAGCATTCCACAAACATGTGTATCCTAAACGTAATTCTCAGGGAGATTCAATGTTACACATGGTATGACAATTACGACAATTTGAATTACAGATATAACTCATTATACATAGACTGAAGCAATATGAAAGAAAGTATCATGCTCAAGTACACAATGAGCCACCAAGAATAAAATTCTTGACCTTACTATCATGAGCCAAACACCCTAACTGTGAAGCCACACCTTCACACATACATACATACATCACAGATACATACATACATACATCACACACACATACATACATACATACATACATACATACATACATACATACATACATACATACATACATACATACATACATGGTGGCTGCCAACTCGTTTTCGAGTACGGCCACTACTTTATATCCATGTACCGATGTGCTGAACGAGTGTAACTTTTTAGTCCAGCCAGCGACTTGAAAACTCTGGTACAAACACTATACTTGTGACAATTATTGACACATAGTGCTGGGCCCATGGTACCATGTGATGACAAGTGCAGAGAGATCTCCAGATATAAAGCAATGCCTGTGCCGTGAAGCTTTTATAGTGAGCAAAGGCACTGCACAAAGCCAGTCCCACTCTCTTAACCAAGATGATATTTACCAAAAAGAAGAACAAGTCAACATCATTGGATACCATCAGGGTTGCAGGTGTTATATCAGAGTTTTCCTTCTCCTAGAATTCTGCCTTGACAAAGGCTAAGGGGTCATCATACATACATACATTTTATTGGACCAACAACTGCTATATTGGCTCTCACGTTGAAGGATATGATTTTGCAATCCAAGAACAGGATATCAATACAAAATACCTAATTCACAAAAAAGATAGGGTGCAGGCAAAACACCTAGATGTGACAACAAATGCAGGTTCTGCAGAATTAACTTCGAAGAAGTCACCCATGTCATAAGCAGCTTTCCAAAGATGTCATCATGGTATTATCTACCTAGGAGGTATGATGTAATGGCCAAAACACTATACAATGCAATCCTTAGAAATAAACACATTAAAAGTTATAGTACTGTGGAAGACATCTACATACATAATATGAAAGAGTACTGGTGGAATATTCCAGTGAAAACCTCAATAAACTGCAAACATGACAGACCAGATATAATGATATGAGACAGGGAAAAGAAGGCATGCACAGTAGTGGAAGTTAGCTTCCCAGCAGAGGCCAATATAATGTTAAAGATTAGCAAAAAGGAGAATATATATGCAGAACTAATGAGGAATCTGCAGATACTACACCCTGACTATACCTTCAAATTTATACTTGTGATTATTGGCACACTGGAATATGTTATAACTGCCTAAATACAAATCTTGAGAAGCTGGGCTTCACAGAACCAGAAAGAACACAATTAGTTAGGTGTTATTTGAACTCAGAATGCAATGGTCTGACACAATAACTGCAAAGTATTTACCCAACATTCTAATAATACTACCAATTGACCACTTTACTAAATTTAGAAATCAGCATTTCCTTTACTTTATAAATTTTTCCATTAATCTATCTATTATTCCATAATCTGCATTTCCTTATTTCATGCATCATATCCATTTTGACACTATTCCTACTGAACTGCAATCTACTGTTTCCTCACAGCTTTAATGTCAATCTTTCCCTGTAGCATTTACAATTATTTATATTCATTCACATATTCATTTAGTCCAAGGCTGATGACAACATCTATATGAATAGATTAAAATGAAATAGGGATAATAATATTTACAAATGCTGACATTCATTTGCACCTAAATACATATGTATTCCTCTTCTCTTCATCAAACAGCTAGGCCTATGGCCCATCAGCCCAGAAGTTCCTCTAGAATGAGGCCTTCTGTTTGATTTTTTGTTAGCGGGTTTATTTTCTATTGCTGACTTGCTAAGCCTGTCACTTGATACCTGTTTTGTCACAACTCATTTATACAGCTGAATGAACTGGAGCAGCATGAAATAAAGTGTCTTGCGTGAGAGGACACAATGCATCGCTTGGCCCAGGAATCAAACTCAAAACCTCATGATTGTGAATCTACCTCTCTAACCACTAAGCCATACACCTTCACATATACATATACATATGCACTGACATCTTTAATCATTTCATGCCATCTGACACATTTGTCCATCCATATCCACCAATTTTTCTGTTTTTTGTGGGGATGATTTTTGAAGCATCCAAGGTGGGAAGAATTTGCTCACCCCTAGTTCAACCCTCCTTCACTTCATGGAAAATGGTTTTTGAGTGGTCTCCATAACTATCACACAGTACAGCATAGCCAATTCTGGAGGACTGACAGAGAAACTGACGCAGTATTTTACTGGTAGTTTATTTTTCAACTCCAGGACATTGGGACTTGAACACAAAATGTAGAGTTAAAACATTTACCACAAGGCAATTTGTCCAACATTCCAACAATTCTGCCAATCAAATATTTTATATTATAACATATCTGTACATAAATCAGACAAAATAAATTAAACAGCTTTCGTTATCTATGAACAAAGAATATATTTCTTTTTTTTAAAAGAGATTTTCACTATCATTCATAAAATTATCCAGTCCTATTGTAGAAATAAAATAATGAGGATGATTCTTTGCTTTTGATTAGAAGAATTTGAAATGATTCACACAGTGAATTTTTATTGCCAAAATAAATCTTAAACACTTCCTCCTTCCTTGTTGTCTCCTCTCCATTTTCCTGATGCCTTCTTGTCCAATATTCTTCTGGCTTTAAATTATTTACCGACACCACTCATTTCATTTATGCTTTAAAAAATAATGAAATATATATTTGCTAAAAATATTCTATTAATAACAGAATAAAATGAAAGAAATTCAATTTCAACAAATGGTCTTATGAATTATTTGGATATTTTCTGAAGAACTATACCATAAATAATAACAAGGGGAAATTGTTTCAATACATTAGTAAACTTGTTATAATAATCTCATAAATGACTAATGACAAAAACAGTGTATTTCCCTTTCAGTTGAGTTTATAACCTCTCTAATCAAAATTCTCTTATTTTATTGCTGTCATCATATATTCTAACACCATACCACATATTTAGAGTGAATGTGAGGTTCTGAAACTGACAGAATTCCCTACTTTATTTATTTTTGTTTCCTCTAAACACACACACATGTATATATATATATACATATATATATACATATATACATATATATACATCATCATCATCATCATTTCATTTTACAGCCACTTTTTCCCTGCTTGCAAGGGTGGGACGGGAAATGATTCTGGCTTGATTTCTACAGCTGGATGCCCTTCCTAACACCAACCTCATTTACAGTGAGTGCTGGGTGCTTTTTGCCGTGGCACCTCCACGATCACTTTTCAGTGGAATGATAGGGACCCCAGTCCCTATCATCTCATTTCTAGAGCTGAGTAAACTGGATCAATGTGAAATAAAGTGCCTTGCTCAAGGAAACAACACATCGCACATAGCAGTTTTTGCAAATTTTTGCTCAACAAAATAATTTGGAGATAATTATAAAGAATTAGTATATCTACCAACATATATATACAGATGCATACCTATGCTAGCAAATATATAGGTTTTGTCTTAGTAACTCTGTGGTTCAATGCAAGGGGATGCAGAACAATTATATGAAAGACGTAAAATAAGAAAATTATAAAAATTAACTTAATTACTAAAATTTCACTCCCTTCATAATAATAGTTCGGCTACTGTCTTCTTAACACCCCACTCCTCACTGATTAACCTCGATGTCACGTGATTGATTCTTTTGAATTTGCCACCGACCAAGTAGGCAGTGATTTTTTCAATGTCTTGGAATTTAGTCCTCGCTTGCTTTTTTCCATCCACTGAATTATTTTTGTATAAGTTCCCTGTGTCCACGCATCTCCTGGGAACTTAGCTGAGAATTGACTTCCTGATGACGAAAGGTATTCTCCATGTTGTTCCATTCGGAAACCATGTTTATTCCCTTTCACAAACTAATTAGTTGGAGTGAAATTTGAGTAAGTTAATTTTTATAATTTTCTTATTTTACGTCTTTCATATAATTGTTCTGCATCCCCTTGCATTGAACCACAGAGTTACTAAGACAAAACCTATATATTTGCTAGCATAGGTATGCATCTGTATATATATGTTGGTAGATATACTAATTCTTTATAATTAACTCCAAATTATTTTGTTGAGCAAAAATTTGCAAAAACTGCTACTATAGTTCATAGTAATAGTTCGGCTACTGTCTTCTTAACACCCCACTCCTCACTGATTAACCTCGATGTCACGTGATTGATTCTTTTGAATTTGCCACCGACCAAGTAGGCAGTGATTTTTTCAATGTCTTGGAATTTAGTCCTCGCTTGCTTTTTTCCATCCTCTGAATTATTTTTGTATAAGTTCCCTGTGTCCACGCATCGCCTGGGAACTTAGCTGAGAATTGACTTCCTGATGACGAAAGGTATTCTCCATGTTGTTCCATTCGGAAACCATGTTTATTCCCTTTCAGAAACTAATTAGTTGGAGTGAAATTTTAGTAAGTAAGTTAATTTTTATAATTTTCTTATTTTACGTCTTTCATATATATATATGAAAGACGTAAAATAAGAAAATTATATATATATATATATATATATATATGTGTGTGTGTGTGTGTGTGTGTGTGTGTATACACACACACACACACACACATATATATATATATATATATATATATATATATATATATATATATATATGTATGTATGTATATATATGTATATATATATATATATATATATATATATATATATATATATATATATATATATATATATATATATATATACGATATTAACAAATGGAAACTATATTTATAAAACCATATTTATTTCATTATACATATTTCAAGGACGCCAAGTTAAATTATGGTGTGCTTTCATCAGATAAAATATAATATAGATTAGTTTTATAAAGTAATAGTGACATACCCTTTTAACTTGGTGTCTTGAAATATGTATAATGAAATAAATATGGTTTTATAAAGATAGTTTCCATTTGTTAATATCGTATTTTTACTCCAAATATTTGTTGAGTGCTTTATATCAGTTATAAAAATATTTGCTTGTTGTATCCCAACAATTTTAAATAGAACTTTTACATATATATATAAATATGTATAATTGGCAGTAGCTCGAAGACACCATTTAAGCATAATAGAGCTGTATATGAATACATATATAATGCATTTATATACAATAAACATATAGGTAGCCTCACTGCTGAAGTGTGAGCTTGGTTGCTTATATTTAATTAGCGATAAGCAATATCCAAATGACCATTAAGCTATATGCAAATGAGCATCTCCAGCAAGTGATCATCATACAAGATTCTATAAAGACTATAGTCTATTTCATGCCAGTACATTTTGAATGAGTGTCACTGATGAAAGATTAACAAATCTTGAAACAGCACTGTCTGACATTCTCAGAACATACTGGCAACTCAGTGATATATTCGTTGAGGAAAATGGGGAAAAAAATGTTTTTTTTCATCTCGTTAGGCTACAAAAAAATATTTTTCTTCGGCAGTGAGGCTACCCATATATTCATTGTATATAAACGTGTTATATGTTTTCATATACACATATATTATAATTAAACAGTGTCTTAGTGCTACCATCAATTAAATATAACCAGCCAAGCTCACACTATATACAAATGATCATTTGCTTGAAGTGGTTGTAGCTGTCCTTTGTGATAGCTGCATTGATAACTGAAGGTTAGATGTGATATCACATTATGAGACTAATCAGGTCAGATGACCCTGTTTTGCTGTCAACTGTGCTTTTTGGCTTAGTTTCTACAGCTTGATGCCCATTCTAACGGCAACCACATTACAGTAGTACTATTCAATTAACTGATACACTGCAATACAGGTCAATAAACTTAAAGAAATAAACTTCAACTCTATGGTAAGCTGGTGTTAACATATTTAACCTGCTGACTGCCGTGTATATTTTACACAGCTACAGTTGCTACGGGGGGGGGGGGGGTCAGTAAAATGATTATTTTCTTAAACAAACATTTATTAACAACACATATCTGAATGATTGACAAACATCACATCAATAAACTAGTAACCCCATCTAGCTTTGAAGTTACGAACTGTTTGACGAGTTATCTCGCCCATGGCACTGAAGAGGTTAATATGTGGAGCATTAAAAGGCCAATTAGTGATTTCCAGTGAGGTAAAAAATAGATATTAATCTAGAATATTTTCATTCTTCCACCAAGTATGGGAGACAATTCTGAGCATGTTTCAACCTTATTTTGACTTCATCAGCAAAGCATAGACTTTAACTCTGCTTTATCATCTCTACAATAATAGTCATTCAATTCTGTATCTAGAATATTACCCCAACTGTTCTACTTGTTCACACAACCTGATATATGTCAGAGTATTTTTATTTTATTCTTGTTGACATCATTCTACTTGATTTTTATATAAACATACCTATCTTCAAACATAATTTAATGCTAAGGGAAATGAGATACATCCTCTTACTATACTTTTGCTATTAGGTGACAATCACCACAATACAAAATATTTCTTATGATTTATTACTAGAGAAAGGTGAGCAAGCTCTCTCTCTCTCTCTCTCTCTCTCTCTCTCTCTCTCTCTCTCTCTCTCTCTCTCTCTCTCTCCTTCACGCACACATATACACACACTCTCTCTCCTTCACGCACACATATACACACACTCTCTCTCCTTCACGCACACATATACACACACTCTCTCTCCACACACACGCACACTCGCACTCCTCCCCTCACCCTCTTTCTCTCTCTCTCTCTCTCACACTGTGTCTCTTTTTTTTATTTTCTTTATGTCTGTTTTTCTCTCTTGCCCTCCCTCTCTTTACCTTAAACTGGAAAACATTTTGAAAGAAAGGTTATCTATCACCTATGATGAACTATATAAGCATTATTAACTTATTAGGTTACATAAAATATTTAACATTCAACTCCAAAGAAAGAGAAAATTATGTTGATACCACTTTACATTAGAATTATGTTTATGTGTTATTTTCATACCTTAGTTCTTGTACTTTGGTTTATTTGCTTCAGAGTGTTACCACTATCTCTGTCACATCAGAAAGATTTAACAAAGAAACTAAGCTATATCCCAGGAATTAAAATAACAACAGGGAACTGTTACATGTTGGTGTTTAGAAAGGTTTTGCATATATTTGCTGTTCTACTTAAATATTGTAAGCTGGTCAGTTTCTTTGTCTGAAAACTCCAGTTTTCAAGATTATATTTTAAACATTTAGTAGGATAACAAAGTCTAGTAATAATTATGGGGAGAAATTTAAATTTATCATCTGGGAAGATAAGTTGAATGCTTCAAAGCAGTTATTTATAAATATTCTCTTTTTCATTGATTTTCAAAGAAATGCAGCTGGATCTATATCTATGTAATTTTCTTTTTGGTATGTATGATAAGTATATATGTATGTATGCATGTATGTATGCATGTATGTATGTATGTTTTACCTTACTGATTAAAGTTTATTTTAATTGACCTTCTGCATATTAAGAGAAGAAAAACATAAGCATTTTGTTCTCGGATGCAACCATTCACCCTTTATATTTGTATATATATATGTCTATATTTATATATGCTGAAATGGCTGGTTTCTAACAAAGAAACTCATTTCCATCATTGGAATCTAGAAACAGTAACAATATTAGAGAGTCACAGGATAAACTTTAGAAAGTTTTGTATATTTCACTCTTCCATATACAGAATGAATTTGTAGGCTTCATATTAGATAGTATTTTGCTTCTCCTGAAACTTTGAGCTGTTCAAGAATATTATTTAAATTTTTGTTAAATGATCAGTGAATTTGACAAGCTATAAAGTATTCATTATCTGTTATGTGTATCTAGTTTAGAATAGATACACTGTATCCTTGCATAATGTAAGAACCAATTAAAAGGATTGGTGTCATGAAGGGCATCTGGCAGTAAGACATTGCTTCAAAATGTCTCATCCAACTCATGTTAGCATGAAAAGAAATCTACATAAAAACGATGAAGATGATCTATATACATACACACATCACCATTATCATCATCTTTATAATAAAATACAAGTATCACCTGACAGGCACTTTGAGCTAAACTTATTTCGGAAATGGTAATCTGATATCTGCTGCCCAACCTCTCTCTCTCTCTCTCTCTCTCTCTCTCTCTCTCTCTCTCTCTCTCTCTCTCTCTCTCTCTCTCTCTCTCTCTCTCTCTCTCTCTCTCTCCCTCTCTCTCTCTCCCTCTCTCTCTCTCTCTCTCACAGTGTTGACAAGATGAGCAGCTGCTATCTATCTTCAGACAACGAAAACAGCAACATCTATCTATCTACAATCTATCTATCTATCTGCTTAATAACTATCTATCTACTTGCTCTGTCTATTTATTTATCTATCTATGCATCTATCTATATGTTTGTCTAGCTATCGGTCTGTCTATTTATCTATCTTTCTATCTCTGTCTTTCTCTCTCTCTCTCTATCCCTCTGTCTATCTGTCTACCTATATATTTCTACCTATCTTTCTATCTTTGTCTGTCTATGTATGTATCTGCCTATCTACATAATAGTCTATCTGTCTATCTCTCTATCTATCTCTATGTATCTACCTCTCTTTCTATCTACCTACTTAACTCCCTCTCTATATATGCATATACATACACACATATATATATATACATCTTGAAGTTATATATATATAAAAGTTATATATATATATAAAAGTGACACAGAGGAGACTGAGGTTAGCTGGACATGCTCACCGACATCCAGAGTTGACATTGCACTCAGTACTCCTTTGGGAGCCCCTACATGGACACACTAGAAGAGGAAGACCAAGGTTAACGTATGTTGATGCCCTCAGGACAGACACTGGTTTAAAAACTTAAAACCACAACTGAATACTAATCCATACAATCACTAATACTCTTTTATTCCTAATTAAACCATTTTTCAACTGTGAACAATTTGTCAGCCTTTTCTATTCCGTTTACCAATATATATATATATATATACATCTTGAAGTTCTTGAAGAGATAAGACACACTTGACTCTGAAAGGCTAAAATGAATCACTAGAGCTGCTAAACCACGTTCCAGCCACCCATCCATACAAATCTTCCAGCTATCCTTCTATTTCCCAATTGCAAATGTTCCGCTCACACAATTATTGCTGTATTTATCACACACATTTATTTTTACCCTCATTTTCTCTCCCATGCTGCCTCTCTACGAAGTCATCTACTCTCTTCCTCTCTCTTACACTATTATTAGTGTTGCTCTATTTTTCATTTAGCTGTCTCTTCAAAGTCATCAACTCCTATCGGTTTATTTTGGCATGAGATGCTACAGGCCATGATGGCTACCTACCTCACGATTTCCCTCCCGCCCACCCCCTCACGCCACCATAGCCTATTCGACCAATCAAACCTCGGCATGTCCCCCTCACCCATTACCAACTCCAACAAACCCTACCATTTCTACTACTACCTACCTCTCTCCCCAGCCGTCCCAGCCCCAATACACCCTGCCATTATTACCACCACTACTGTTCTTCTAGCCCTGAATTTTCCTACCGTTATGTTTGGATGAGCTGAGAATAAATGGAGCAACCCTGAATTAATAAATGAAAATGAATATGAATCCGCAAGCTACCAAGCACCCATGTGAAGCTTCAATTCAGAGACAGGAAGCACACCCCTGCAAAAATCGACTTTTCCCCATGAATGTTGACAAATGCCCAAAACTCCGAGTTGGTACCATCAATGTAAGCACAATGAAAGGAAGAGCAGGAGAAATTGCAGAGATGCTAGAGCGAAAGGAAATTGGTGTATGCTGTGTGCAAGAGACTAGATGGAGAGGAGAGTCTGCTAAAGTCCTTGTAGGAAAAAGTCAGTGCTACAAATTTTTCTGGGTGGCAAATGACGATGGGATGGGTGGTGTAAGTATTCTACAAGCTGACAAGTGGGTAGATAAAGTAATCTCAGGGAACAGGGTGAATGCAAGAATCATTAAACACTGACTAGTTCTGAATAAAATTATTATTGTGGTAATTACCACAATAATATCAGCTTACGCACCCAAATCAGGGTTGCCAGACGAAATTAAGGATAGGTTTTACGAGTCCCTAATGCACACTATTGCTCTAACAAACTACAATGACTTCCTAATCATTGCAGGAGATTTTAACGGACACGTAGGTAAACACTTTACTCAACGCCTACGACAGTAAAGAACAACAGATAGAGACATTCAATGTAGAAGAGCACTGGGAATTCCTAAAAAATAACTTACTAGAGGCAACGGATGAGATCTGTGGCTGGAGTAAGACCACAGGCAGGAGGAGAGTGACTTGGTGGTGGAACAATAAGGTAGATGAGGCAGTTAAGGCCATGAGACAAGCATGGAAAGAATGGAAGAACGGGAGAAGCAGGGTACATTACATAGAGACTAGGAGGAAAGCTAGGCGACAAGTATACTTAGCTAGGAGGGAAGCAGAGGATAAAAAATTCAAGCATGGGAAGAAGAGACCCTACCCCAAGTAGACCCTATAGAGGGGCCAACAGTACAAGTCAGCAGCAGTGTAGTAAGTAAGGCAATCAAAGATATGAAGATGGGGAAGGCAACCGGTCCATCAGGTATAGTTGCCGAGATGCTGAAGGCATCTGGGTCGGTGGATCACACGATAACCACACGTATTGTTAACCAGGTAATACTAGAAGGTGTCATACCAAAGGATTGGTGCAGTAGCATCATTGTCAACTGCTATAAAGGTAAAGGTGATGCACTAGATAGAGGAAACTATAGAGGTATAAAGCTGATGGACCAGGTCATGAAAGTAACGGAAAGAGTTATAGCACAGTTGATTAGGGACCGGGTGAAACTAGATGAGATGCAATTTGGGTTTGTACCAGGAAGAGGTACCACTGATGTCCTCTTCCTTGTGAGGCAGTTGCAGGAAAAGTACCTAGCTAAAAGTAAGCCACTCTACCTGGCATTCGTCGATCTCGAGAAAGCCTTTGACAGAGTTCCACATGCTATAATCTGGTGGGCTCTTAGAAAACTAGGAGTAGATGAATGGCTTGCGAAAGCTGTACAAGCCATGTATAGGGGAGCAGTCAGCAAAGTTAGGATTAGCAATGAATATAGCGAGGAATTTAGCATAAAGGTTGGTGTCCACCAGGGCTCTGTTCTTAGCCCTCTCCTGTTCATCATAGTCCTGCAGGCAATAACGGAGGAGTTTAAGACCGGGTGCCCATGGGAACTCCTGTATGCAGATGACCTCACACTTATAGCTGAATCTATGGTAGAACTATAGAAGAAATTCCAATCTTGGAAGCAGGGACTAGAAAGAAATGGTCTCAAAGTCAACATGACAAAGATTAAGGCCCTTGTAAGTAGACGAGAAAACAGAACCCAGATCCCCTCAGGGAAATGGCCTTGCTCAGTATATAGGAAAGGTGTAGGTAGGATCTCCATTCTCTGCCCCAAATGCAAACACTGGGTACACAAGAGATGTAGCGGGATCTCAGGAAGCTTAATTAAGAATGTAGGCTTCACATGTAGCAGCTGTACTGGGACAGCAAGCAGCAAACAGCCACAGGAAACAAGTACTGCTAGTTGCAAAAGGCTTTTCCCTCAAAATGAAAGGCAGACTGTATGATGCGTGTATCCGAACAGCAATGTTACATGGTAGTGAAACCTGGACGCTGAATGTGGTAGACTTGCATAGATTAGAAAGAAACGAAGCCTGCATGCTCAGATGGATATGTAATAGTAATATATGCGAACGGCAAAGCATAAACGAGTTGAGAGAGAGACTGCGCATAAGAGGAATCAAACGCTTTGTGCAGG
This sequence comes from Eledone cirrhosa, assembly GCA_964016885.1. Taxonomy (NCBI): domain Eukaryota; kingdom Metazoa; phylum Mollusca; class Cephalopoda; order Octopoda; family Eledonidae; genus Eledone; species Eledone cirrhosa. Next base: position 146,580,111 of record OZ024743.1, on the reverse strand, counting down.
AGAGGCGGTTGCATTAGTATGGACATGTGATGCGTATGAAGGATGACAACTGCATAAAAAGGTGCAGAGCACTAGAAGTCGATGGAAACCACGGAGTGGGGAAACCCAAGAAGACCTGGGATGAGGTGATAAAAGCCGACCTTACACCTCTCAAAGGCGATGACACACGACCGTGACCTCTGGCACCACACAGTAATACAAAGTACCCGACCTCCCATGGGTACAAGCCAAAGCTGAAGCATATAGACAATATGCCCCCACACCCTCCCACTGCAAAGTGGTCGTGGAGGTGCCATCGCAAAAAAGCACCCAGCCCACACTGTAAAGTGGACGTGTAGGCGCCACGGAAAAAAAGCACCTAGCACTCACTGTAAATGAGGTTGGTGTTAGGAGGGGCATCCAGCTGTAGAAATCAAGCCAAAATCAGTTCCTGTATGAGCAAGACAAGGTCAGCCGACCAGACACTGCCCGCAACAGGACAACCCGTCTAACCCATGCTAGCGTGGAAGAACAGATGTAAAACGGTGATGATAATGATGATGATGATAATATGTAAAAGGTAAACAGAAATAACAACACAATCGGTACAGTATATGGAAAGTATATATTAGGTTAACGCTTGATATAGCAGGAAGAGGGTCTTAACGTTTTGGACGCTAGTCCTTCATCAGAAGAAAGAATGAGAAATAAAATAGATTAAGGGGACCGGCGGAATTGGTGGATGGAATTGGAAAAAATAATAGTAGGTCCATTCATGTTGACATCTCTTGCAAAACTGTTGGTGCTGGCGTTTTGTGTATATATATATATATATATATACACATGGTGCTTGCATACCAGCATATTGTCAGACATAATATATCTATGGCTACATTATCTAAGGATCCTTATTTAAGATGATGTGATGACATTTGAGGGATATTTGATTGCTATTTCTAACAGGGTGTGTGACTACGTAGAGAGCTTCCAATTTGGCACATACATAAGTGAAATATGTGTGTAACCTTCAGCAACTACTTATTTATAGATTCCTAATTATTCCTTGTGTTTTCCAAGGTTCTGATGAAATTAATCAAATGTAAACACTGACACACAATCACAACAGCAATATACACACAAGCACATACATACACAAACATAGACAATGACATACATACACCCAGCTCACACAGACATGCATACTCATACACAAATATACATGTATAAACATATAATATGACAATGTGCACTGGCAAATACAGAAACACACTTACAAACAAACACCAACGTCTGCATAGAAAAATACATACACACACACTCACACAATCACACATGCACAAACAACATACACAGACACACCCATAGGCGCTCACAACTTAGAACACACTCATAGACACTAATATGCCATACTTAATCAACACCAAGAATTGGTTCCAGAATTTAAGGATGAGAGCTTTCTGTTGTAGAAATTGCAAGGAATAATCTATAAATGGAATGAACTTATAAATGAATAACAGTTGCAATTGAATTAAAACAACCTCTAATCCACATTATAGCTGATGATATTGACATTTTATATTGGATTCGGTAGCAATTGCCTTACTAAAAGCTAATCTTCAGTGCTAAATATATTGTCTAAAAGTTTTAATATGACAAAAGACAATTATATCCTTATTCATCTTTGTTCATCTCTGAAACTTATAAATAACATAACTTCAGACATTTGTCTCTGCTTCAATGTATGTATGTAGCTATGTATGTATGTACGTATGTATACATGTATGTGCGTGTGCATGTGTATATATGTATATATGTGCCATGTATACTCATATATAAGCCAAGAAATATGTGACAAAAAAAATGATGGTAAAATGTGGTAGACTTATATTCAAGGTCAATATTTTGCTGATTTTCACAAAATTCAAATTCTAATTAAATAAGGTCCTAAAATATCTGGAATGATTATTTTACAATGAAACTGTTTTTCTACATTTAATATATCAACATTAATTTTATTTATCCACTCCCTTGAAAATATTTCGAAAATGTTTTTATAATTTAAATTTTTTAATACATGAATATCCCATACACATACATGCACATGTGCACACATACACACATGCACACACATGGTAACTGTTTTTTCTCTAACTTAATAGTTTTTCTTTCAGTCTTACATTACACTGAAATCTTACTTCTGATTTGTATTTTATTCTCTTGCTCCCTCTCACTTCTCACTCATTCTTTGTCTCTTTCTCTCTCTCTCTCTCTCACTTGCTCTCCCCATCTTCTACTCTTATACAAAGTCCTCTTATTCAATTTTCCAGCATGTATGTAGCCAGAAATAAGCAAAATTTCAAGAAACTTATTAAAACTATAAAGCATTACATCATGGAGTTCTGAAGCAAAAACTATATTCTAAATGACAGTTAAAACATTTTAAACAACAAATTATTAAAACTTCATAAATATATTTTATACTCATGAAAATTTCAAAGCCATGCCATCTAAACATAATGTGTTGATTAGCTGCCTCGGCTTATAAACAGGGTTTGGATTTTTACCCATTTCTCAAACATAGAATAGGAGGAGGGGGGGGGGGGGGGGGGGGCATTGGGTTATATTCAGATCGACTTATATTGGAGTATATACAGTATATATCATTACTATCATCACTGTTTTACATCTATTTTCCATGCTTGCATGGGTTAGACAGGTTGTCATGTTCTGAGGCTAGACAGATCAGATAACTCTCCCCCTCATACATTCCATTTTGGCATGAAGGCTTTTCTGTACCAGATGCACTTTATCATAGCACTGCTGCTACCCCCTGATAGGATGGATTGGGTACATTTTATCATGGCACCAGCACTAACACCTTATAGAGTAAGCTGGGCACATTTTATCATGACAGTAGCAAGCAGCATCTGGCATTACTGTGAAGGTGTGTCTGTCTTTCCATGCTAAGATGAGTTGGATAAGGAAGGAGAACTCATGAATACTGGCAAGGGTCGATCAAGGAAGAATCAGGAATGTGAATGGGAAGAAGACTAAAGTGGGGAGGGTGGAATATTAAGTGTTGGGGAGAAGAAACTGTAACCAAAGAAACTTTTATTATTTTATTTGGACTTCAGCTATACTTAGACCAAAATGATTGACTTAAAATCTTTAAAGGTATTTTTGTGTATTATATCGACCTCAATACATATTTTAGTCTAGTACTTTGGTACTTATTTTATTAATTTGTATCAATCAATATCTGTTGAATGCCTATGTAAAACATTTTGATATAACACAGATTTTAATCAGCAGTGTTGTATTAAACACAAACCCAAATAAGAATACCTCTTTCATTTCTATCTAAAAATAGATTATACACCACTTGTGACCCTTATTTCTTTTCCTCTACCTCTTCCCCTCTCTCTTTCTTCCTCTATATATCATTCCTCCTTTCTTCTATCCCTTTCTATTTATTCCTCTCCCTTCTATTTTCTTGACCTTACCTGAATACCAAGTCCCTATGCCTCAGTCTGCTGTTATCAATCTTACTATCCACATCATTGTTTTATGTTACCATTTTTTGCCACCTTTGTATTGTTGCAATCCTGCATATGCTGATTTAAATGATCCCAACTTTCAAAGAACAGAAATCATACTGATCTCCAGTAGTTGGCTGACGACATAGGGATTTGTCCGTGGTTTTATTGATGTCTTTGTGTGTATTTTTTAAATTATATATTAAAAGATTTAATTTATATCCTCGTTATTCTTTATTAATTTATATATATACTGAGTTCAAATCCCGCCGAGGTTGACTTTGCCTTTCATCCTTACAGGGTCGATAAAATAAAGTACCAGTAATGAACTGGATAATTGCTGGCCCTGTGCCTAAAGTAGAAACAATTAATTTATATATATACTCTGTAATATTCTAAAATTACTGTGATTGGAAATTTACTGATTGTATTAAACTCTGAACTGTTTCTTACCTATCTCACTGTGGACTGTAAAATCACATTGAGTTTTGACATGTTCTTTGCCTTTATATGGTTGTGTTATCAACTCATCTAAACTCATATACCCACCCCCCACTCTCAAGCGTGAACCTAATACTAACACTTTGTACTGCACTGTTCGCTTTGTTTTTGTTTTCTGTTTTAACTATAATATATATATATATATGAAAAGATTCAGGACCCCGACGCCTGAGCTCCAGCCATTTCGACAGCTAGATCCAAACAGTTCGGATCTAGCTGTCGAAAAGGCCAGAGCTCACCCGTCGGGGTCCTGAATTTTTTCATATTACCCACTCTACTACTCTAAGTATCGCGTATTCTGGTGGGTTATGGTTCACCTGGTATTTTACCACACCCTTTCTGATATATATATATATATAATGAAGGAAATGTGGTAAGGAACCAGGTGGACCATAACGCACCAAAGTACTCAATACTTAGAGTAGTAGAGTGGGTAATAGGAACGAGTAGGACCTCGACGGCTGAACTTAAGCCGTTTCGACGGCTAATTCTGTCCAGAATTAGCCGTCGAAACAGCTTGAGCTCAGCCGTCGGGGTCCTACTCGTTCCTATATATATATATATATATATATATATATATATATATATATATATACACATATATATATATATATATATATATGTATATATGTAAGAGATAAACAGAAATAACAGCACAATAGGTACAGTATATTGAAGGATATATATAAGTTTAACACTTGAAATAGCAGGAAGAAGGTCTTAAAGTTTTGGACGCTAGTCCTTCATCAGAAGAAAGAATGAGAAATTAGAAAGATTGAAGGGACAGGCAAGGTAGAATCGGAAAAAATGTTTTTGTTTCATAAAAATAAGGATGTGAGAGTGGAATGGAGCTGGCAGAGAAAAGATTTGAGATTAGGTATGATGAAGGTACTGGGGTGAGAGAGAAATAGATGGTGAGAAGAAGAAGGTAGAAGTAAGAAGAGTATCGTGGAGGAAAAGTGATAGCGAGTTGTAGTGAGTTGTATTGTATATATACCTCTGGTATCACGCAGTAATACAGAAGACTCGACTTCCCACGGCTACAGGCCAAAGCTGAAGCATATAGACAATATGGCCCCACCCCCTCCTACTGCAAAATAGCACTACGGCAAAATAGCACCCAGCACTCACTGTAAATGAGGTTGGTGTTAGGAAGGGCATCCAGCTGTAAAAAATCAAGCCAGAATCAGTTCTCATATGAGCAAGACAAGGTCAGCCGACTGGACATTGCCCACAACAGGACAACCCATCTAACCCATGCTAGCGTGGAAGAACGGATGTAAAACGGTGATGATGATGATGATGATGATGATGATGATGATGATGATGATGATGATGATGATATATATGAAGGCGCATGGCTGAGTGGTTAGAGAATTGGATTCACAATCATGAGGTTGTGAATTCGATTCCTGGACCGGGCAATGCGTTATGTCCTTGAGCAAGACACTTTGTTTCACGTTGCTCCTTCTACCTGGAGTTGCGACCGATAGATAGTATTAGCAACTGGAAAGACCATCGGAAACATTGTTTCCTCAGTTCGATTTAACAAAAGTCAATCGACTGTCGATATATATATATATATATAAAGTCTACATTCTTTGTTAGCCAGCTTGTGATCACTCTACATCTCTGATGCACACACACACTATATATGTGTGTGTGTGTGTGTGTGTACATACCAGAGATGTAGGGTGATCACAATCTGGCTAACAAAGAATGTAGACATTATATGCAACAAATGCACAGGCTCAATAAACACTAAGAGCACATGAGAAATAGATTCTTTCAGATGCTTAGATGTTTCATTTTGCCATGCTTCCATGAGAGATTTGGTCTTTTCCTGCATCATGTGTTACCAGTCATAGCAATTCTTCATCAACTCTGTTACAAGATTCAGCTTCTTGAGGTTAATCTTCATCATTTCATCCCATATTTTTCTTCATCTTTCTCCTCCACTGGTTCCAGTTTTTCTCTCACCTTATTTGTGCTTTAAGGTTCACTTCTTTTCTTTACAGTCTTCAGAAAGGCTTTGCAGTCAAGCCTCATGTCTTATCACATGCAGTATCACACTTCATGTGTAAGCTTTATAGAATCTATTCTTCACTCTGGTGCTAGAAGATATATTACTTAATCATAATAAAAAAGAAGGTATTCAGCCATAGAAACCATGTCAAAAATAAAAGTGAGATTTGACAACACATTCAAGCCATACCAGCATGGAAAGTGAGCATAAAATAAAGATATATATTTGTGTGTGCATGTGTGTGTGTGACAGTCTTCCACACAGTTTCTGTCAACCAAATTTCACTCCCAAGACACTGATTAACCCCCAGCTATAGTAGAATACACTTTTATGTGGTACCACACAGTAAAATGAAACACAGAACAATGGGGATGCAAAACAAACTTCTTAATCATACTAATTATACTTGTGCTGGAGTTGATAAAGTTCCCCTTGATAAAATACTATTGATAGTATTGATAAATCCTGGATAAAATACTATTCTGCTCCCATTTAGCTTCCATGGCATAGTGTTGTATCTAATTTTCAGGCTGAGCAGAAAGTGTTTTGTACTTTATCTAATTGCTTGATACATTGCTCGCTGTATAATACAAATTCAGAATTCTCCTTCACACTGGCGCCATGTATAAGTGATGCAAACTGACACATTGGCACTTAATCGAGTAACTTCATACACAGGTCCTTATCATCACCTCCACCACTACTTTTTGCATTAATCTTGAGCATTTAAGCTTAGATCAATTGCACAATTGCATGAGATGCTATTTGAAATAAGGATATCATTAAATTAAAGCTGTCATGAGAAAGATGGTCTCGAATATTTATATTCAGCCTGCAATAGACATGATGGGAACAAATTCAGACAATTTTTCAAAAATATATGATATAAAAAAATATTAATAATAAAAATAGTTTCAATAAATAAATAATTAAATAAATAAATAAATATATTTCTAAATTACCATTTATTGTTACAGACAAAATTAATGGGAAATTTCTTGGTGCCATTTGAATCTTAAGGTTAAACATTTCATAACAATCTGAAAATATAGAAGAAAAATAATCTAACAAAACATAAATAAAAATAAAACAAATTTACAAAACAAACAAAGAGTAAAGTAAACAAAAAAAAAACAAATTAATAAAATCAACAAATTAATTAATTAATACCAAACAAAAAAGCAATAAAATAATTAAATTATAGAGGGTAGAAACAAAAAATAAACAAAACAAAGACACAAATGAAAAGTAAATTAATTAATACAATAAATATAAATCAAATAAACATGGATGAAAAAAAAAAGAAAAAGAGCAAAAGATATCTGAATGAATAAATGAATGTAATAAGATGTAATGTGGAAAATAAATAGATTGTTAATTAGTGTGATAGCTGTCATCAGAGCCTAATTTGATTGATTACATAATCATCATCACCATCACAATCATCATAATCATCATCATTAAATTTCTTAGCATCATCATCATCATTATATTGATCATCATCATCATTATAGTAATCATTATCATCGTCTTCATCATCATCACTGTCAACAACAGCACTATCAGTGTTACGGTGATCATCATCAGCAGCAGCACCAACATTATTACCCTTCATTAGGAGCAGTAGTACCATCATTATCAGCATCATTATCACCAGCAGCAGAAGCAGCAACACCATTATCATCATCATAAGTTCGTTATTTTTCCATGCTGACATTGGGTTTGACAGATATACAATAAAGCTTATCTTCATTCATTGAGACAATTCTAAACAATATGTTTTGTTTTTTTGACTTGGCACAAGTCAAACAAATAATGATAAAATTATTTCACCAAAAATTATTTCAACCATACCCATATTATTTTGATGGTATCACTTTCTTCCCCCAACAAATAATGGTTTCTGATTTAGGCACAAGGCTGAGTGGTTAGAGAATTGGATTCGCAATCGTGAAGTTGTGAGTTCAATTCCCAGACCGGACAATGCATTATATCCTTGAGCAAGACACTTCATTTTATGTAGCTCCTTCTGCCTGGATTTTTGAGATAGTATTAGCAATTGTAAAGACCAATGGAAACATTCTTTCCTTGGTCTGAATTGATGAGCTCCACTCCACTTGTTGAATGAGGTCTGGGATCTTGTCAATCGACTGATATATATATATATATATTTCTTTACTATTTCCTGTCAGCATGACTTGGCAAGCTAATTAGAACACTGGATTAACCGCTTTACTTCCCTCCGAAGAAGAGATATTATCTCGAAAATTAAGGATATTCAAATAAATTTAAGGTAAAAGACTAATTGTCAGCAATATCTTTTGCATTTGTATTTATACTCTATATCCATACCTGCATCGTTCAGACATATATATATATGTATAAGATGATCAATGGGTGAAGAAGTGCCAGGAAATCCCAATGGAGGGAAGCCACAGTAGAGGCAGACCAAGGAAAACCTGGACAAAGATGGTAAGAGCTGATCTCAAATTGCTGAGATGCATAGAGATGATGATGGAACACGGCAAGTGAAATCTAATCCATGCAAGAGTGAAAAAAAACATGTAAAAACGATAATGATGATAGGTAAAAAGTAAAAGTGAAAAAGCACAGAGATATATTTAAAGATTATTTTTTCATTAATCCAACTGAATCGATATTTTGTTAGAAGAATAACTGAAAGTTACCTTAGGAATTTATTAGTCCCAAAATGTTTCAGATTAACTCTCTATTATCAAGGGAGGTACTTGATAATGGATAGTTAATCCGAAAAATTTTGCGACCAATAAATTGCTATGGTAACTTACAGTCATTCTTCCTTTTCTTTTGTTTTCCTTCTCCCACTTTTGCTTTCTACCTCAACTCTCTCAATTCCCTTCTGACTTGCATTATCTTGATCTTGTGAAGCTAAACTCTGCCATTGCAGACTGCGCTTCAACATGAGATATTTTTCTCCACAAAGTTCGATCACCAGCAGCAGAGTTTAAAGAGCAAAGATCAAGTCCCGTCCATAAGTTGACATTATCAAGCCATCATTTTGGCTGCCGGCCTTTGCTTCTCTTATCAGCCAACCTTCCTTTCAGGCATAACCTACTTACACCACGACTTGATCTTTTTATATAACCATATAGTTTGAGTACTCTTGACTTGACAATTGATGTAATTTATCTAAGTTTGATAATGTTAAACAACTCACTGATACAGATATGGTCACTGAGCATTATACGGTTTTCTAGGGTGGTGAATTGGCAGCATCGGTAGAGCGTCAGCCGGCATGCTTTACAACATAGAGTTATGGCCCTTTACATTCTGAGTTCAAATCCCGCCCAGGTTAACTTTGCCTTTCTTCCTTACGGGGTCAATAAAATAAAGTACCAGTAATACACTGGGATAATTGCTGGCCTTGTGCCAAAAGTAGAAACAATTATACGGTTTTCTAAACACACATACCCACTTTCCACTTTCATATTACACAATGCATCAAGAAAATTATCACACCATATGTGTGTGTGTGTGTGTGTGTGTGTGTGTGTGTGTGTGTGTGTGTGTGTGTGTGTGTGTGTGTGTGTGTGTGTGTGTGCAAGTATGTGGGTAAAGATATGTGATGCACAAGTTGTTTTTTTTAAGAGTATATGGTAGTAATTTATCTGACAGCCACAACCCAAGAGAAACCAGTGAGTGTGATTGTGGCCTTATGAAGTTCATCCTCTTCAACTAGAGTAGTGTGAGGCTTTTAAATTGAATTTTTTTAATTAGTTAATAGTATTTTGTGCAGAGTGTTTTTGACAAGTTTACTTTTGTTGCATTTAGTTGTTAGGTTAGAGATTTATAAGGACGGTTATATATATTGTATCATGTCACTGATATTCTGTGAACTAACATCCTCATTGAAGGATTGCTGCTATGAAGGCTGTTTCTGTTGTGGTTTTAACCTTTAACACACTAGGAATTTTTATGAATTGCTTCCCTTGACACTGTATTAAGTATTAAGGGGAGATTACTCTATTGACGACATAATGCATCTATAGCATCATTTTCATTTAACTGTTGGTGTTTGGTTTGTGATTGGGGCAGGTTATGTAAAGAAATATATCTATCTATATCTCTCTCACTCTCTCTCTCTTTATATATATATATATATATATATATATATATATATATATATATATATATATACTATTAATAATGAGTTCAAATCTCAGGTAGTCCTTTACAATGAAATAGCTCAAAGAAAGAAGTATTTCTGAGCCGTGTAATACAAGTTAATATAAATTAATATATTTGATAAACACAAATACCAACATATCCATGTTTGTATTGTAAATGACTAAGTTAGCTAGATTGAAAAATACTAATTATAATAATACAGTTTGCCTGTCTCGATTTAAAATAATAAATCAATAAAAACAAAGTATATTGGCAAATGGCCGTGGTGCTTGGACAAATTTAAATTTCAGAATCAAACCTGTTCCGTAGACTGGTTTAAACCTTAAAATCCAAATAAGTTTCGAAAAATGAAAGTGAAGGAATACCGCATTTCTATCTCCTCAGCAAGCACCAGAAAAATTGGTATGTTTCACTTCAAAATATTTAAATAGACTGTTTAACGCACATGGTTTTTCACATACGGTTATCCAGTGTCTAGCTGCCCCATACTCGTACTGCTTGAAATAACAGCCGTTTATATGGGGTTAAATTTAGCTCTACGTAAGGAGCAGTGAAACTATTAATAATGAGTTCAAATCTCAGGTAGTCCTTTACAATGAAATAGCTCAAAGAAAGAAGTATTTCTGAGCCGTGTAATACAAGTTAATATAAATTAATATATTTGATAAATCGAGACAGGCAAACTGTATTATTATAATTAGTATTTTTCAATCTAGCTAACTTAGTCATTTACAATACAAACATGGATATGTTGGTATTTGTGTTTATCAAATATATTAATTTATATTAACTTGTATATATATATAGAGAGAGAGAGAGAGAAGCAGAGAAATGGAGAGTGGAAGAAAGTGAGGGAAATATATAGTATAAGGCATAAAACTATACTTACATACACAAATACACACACACACACACACGCATGCATATATATATATATATATATTATATATATATGTATGTATGTATATATATATATATATATATTTATATATATATATATATATATATATATATATATATATATATATATATATATATATATATATATATATATATATATATATATATATATATATATATATCAGGATTGAACCAGTTTTAAACTAGTTAGACAATTATTCAACAGAGTACTCAACACTTGGGATAAACTGGAACTAGTTGTTGAAATGGCAAGAGCTCAACCGTCAGGCCCTGACTCTTTCTAATATATATATATATATATATATATATATATATATATATATATACATACATATTATGCATCATCGAAGCACTTAGATGATTATAAATTAGAAAATGTGGGAGTCCCAAACATAGAAAATATCTTTAGAAAATGGGGTAAAATATACATCAGACAAAATACAATCAACCAATTAAAATGATAATTAAAGGTCACACACTTTACTAGTACATAGAGAACAAACTTCATCAGGCTATAGTCACCCTTACTTTCTAGTTTCTGTCCCTAGAGGAATTTTACTTCAATTTCTAAAGTTATTATTTATAGCAATCAACTAATGTTACAGTTATTTTCTACATTTGGGATTCCCACATTTTCATATATATATATATATATACATATATATATATATATACTAGCAGTTTAGCCCGGCGTTGCTTGGGTTTGTTCATTTGCTATGAAAAGTTACATACAGGTAAACGTAGCTTGAAAGTGCTTAAGCTTATCAATTAAGTGCATAAAGCAGTTGAATCGGTTATTAATAGTTACGAACCAATTAGCATTTTGGACAATCAATGATGGGTTAATAATCTTCCAATAGCGAATTTAGTAGACCAAAGTTGCAAGATGGCGGCCCTGATGCCGCTGGGTATCAGATCTGTCTGCTATGGGTGACCGTACCAGTTTTCCAGACGGCATAGCTCCAACACCCCCAACGCCTGCACCAACATCTATAGCACCTCTTTGTAGACGATATTGCATGTCATCCCTTGAGGAGTGTAAGCAAAAAGTCCATTCCTGCTCCCTATGCGGGAACAGGCAACATAAAGTTGGCCATGGGAGATTAGCCAGTTTCAGTCTGAACACTCTGGCAATGAGGTCATGTCTGTTCGAATAATTTTGCCCAGGAAAAAGTTCATGGGTTACATTCCGATTCATATGTCTATAGCATTAATCTGTTATATGAAGTGTTATTTTGCGGGTTGTTATTTGCAATAAGCCGATTGAAAATGCCCCAGATAAGCCATATGCCAATACGGAACGCTCCACTGCAGTGTTGTCATATAGTGAGTGAAGAGCGACAGAGAGAGTAAAGCAGTTAAATTATAGAGAGGGTGAATATACGGAAAGCTCCATTTGATCATATACATTGTTTCTCTCTCTGCAGTGTTGTCATATAGGGAGTGAAGAGCGACAGAGAGAGCAAAGCAGTTAAATTATAGAGAGGGTGAATATACGGAAAGCTCCATTTGATCATATACATTGTTTCTCTCTCTGCAGTATTGTCATATAGGGAGTGAAGAGCGACAGAGAGAGCAAAGCAGTTAAATTATAGAGAGGGTGAATATACGGAAAGCTCCATTTGATCATATACAT
>OZ024743.1:146539845-146557345 GCA_964016885.1 Eledone cirrhosa | reverse complement strand
AACGGGACCGAAACTGGCCGCCTTGAGAACCGCTTCCAAGTATCGATGGTCGACCCTATAGAATGCCTTAGACGGATCCAAATTGATCAGAGCCCCACCGAAGCCGGGTTTACTGATGTATCGCATGAGGTGGAGGTTGTCGTGTATGGACCTGGTCGGGATTGCACACGTTTGCGCTTTCCCTACCAGGTTCTCGACGACAAGCGCCAACCTCGTCGCTAGCACCTTGGCCAAAATCTTTAACTCTGTGTTGAGCAGAGTTATGGGCCTGAAGTTGTTAATTTCGTCCCCATTGTTCTCGTCTCTCCTGATAAGCGTTACTACGCCCTTGCCTTCAGAACTGGAAATTCTCCCGTTCTGCTGCCAATTACAGTAGACGGCCTCGAGGCCGGGTGACTTGCGTTTGCCGCAGCGGCCCAGAGCGTCCCGTATCTCAGTGTCCATGATCGGTCTTTCGCAGAACTTGGCGTCCGTGTTCGAGAGACGTGGCAAGCCGTCGAGGTATGAACTAAAGTCCATTGCCCCGTTCGGCTCACCGTCGTTCTGTTCAAACAGTCGCGCAAAGTGCTGCTGAAAGGCTGCGCACATTCGCTTGGGGTCAAGTAGCACGCGTCTGTTTTGGTCTTTCAAAGACCGAATCGTGGACTTGTTGCCACTTTTTGTCTCCGCCACTCGGGCTAGCTGACAGCTTTTGCGCCTTCGTTTCCTAGAGCACGTGTTTTGCTTCTGACCACACAGTCTTCGTATTTCGCGTCGAAGAACTGGTCTAGTGCCGTTCTCGACGCTAACACTCTAGCCGCGTTGCCACTTCTAAGTGCCTCCTCTACCTTGGCTACTAGTTCTCTTTCTATTTTGTTTTTCTCTAAGGCTAACTCTCTGCTAAACTCTATCGATTCTACTCTAATTACTTTCTTGAAAGAGTACCACCATTTATTGTTGACGATGGCTCCCGTTAACTGTTGCTTGACTAGTCTACTTATCCGTTCACCGTAAGCTTTACGTGCCGGCAACGGCACGTTCAGCTTCCAGTATTCGGGTCCCTGTTTATATATTCTATCACGGTTGACTAAGCAGATGACTAATTTGTGATCTGAGTAGGCAACCATGTGCATTCGTGGACAGCTTAACATCTCCTTGTCCCTTTCTCTAATGAAGAACCTATCTAAATACGATCTAGATGTCCCGCTGCGGTTTGCCCACGTCCACTGTGGTGCAGTCGGGAAATCCAGTCGATAGCTATCGGCCAGTTGGAATTGGCCAATGAAAGTAATGAGGCTGTTGCACCCCCATCTACTGGGACATGCTCCCACATAGTCCCATCGTGCATCTAGGATACCATTCCAGTCCCCCACTAAAAGTAAGGAGCGAGATGTTACCAGAAAAGACTCTAGACGCTTAAAGAAGTCTGGTCGTGATTGCGATTGCCCATTCGGGGTATAAACGGCCACCAGTCTGAAGGCTCCACCTCCAATACTGTTCACGTCTAGGACTACCAGTCTACCCTCCGGGTCCAAGTGTACTTGTTGTACTTCCACGTCCAGGTTCTTCCGAAACATGACAGCCATTCTCCCTCCACCTCCTGGCTGACAGAGAGATGCGTAGATCTCAAAGTCGTTGAAGATGGGGGTTAGTTGCTGCCTGTTGTGGATCCTGCACTCGGTGATGGCTATCACATCCATACCGTGTGACCTAAGGTCGTTTAAAAGTTGGCCCTGTTTCCAGGGCATCCCTAGGCCATGCACATTCACGCTTCCAACTCGTAAACCAGCCATGTTGGTGAAGAAGAGTTGGAGAAAAAGGACGAAAAGGTGCACTTACCTTTTCGTTTCTTGGAGATCGGGTTGTTCAATCTCTATTTGGGTGCTGGAGGGGGTGTTGGGTGGGGTGGGGAACATTTTAACAGGACGCGGTTGATGGGGTTCTGGCAGGGGTTGCCCACGTCCTGAGAAAATTTATTTTTCAGGTCACTCTAGGTCTCCATAGAGACCCTTATAAGTTTAAGGTGTGGAGACGATTCTGCTTTGATGAAAGTTTTGCCCTCCGTCTCCACCTTGGGGTTTAGGGAGATGACTGACCTCCATCAAACTCTTGTTGTTTGTGTTGATGTATGCGTATTGTTGTTTTGTGTTTTTGTTGTGTTGTTTTAGTTTGTTGTTCGTCCGGGTGTTTTCTTTTTATGGTGGGTGCTTGTGTTTGGGGTTGTGTCGGTGTTGGTTTTGCTGGTAGGGGGATGTTTGACTGTGGTGTTGTTTGTGTTGTTGTTTGTGTCTGTGGTTGTGTGTTGGTGATTGGAGTTGGGGGAGGGGGGGTTGTGGTGTCTCTTTTTTGTTTTTTAGTTTTCCGAGGCTCGCCTTCTTCTTCACTTAAAGAAGGGGAAGCAGCCTCATCTGTTAATGAATAATACTCGTCAGGAGTGTGGGGTAGGGGTATCTTGTGTGGTGGTGGTGTTTCGGTGTGTGTGTTTGTGGTAGTGTTTGATGGAGTGGGATGGGGTGGGGCTGTGTTCTTCAGGGGTGTTGTCTGTGTTTTTTCTGTTGTTGTTGGTTGAGTGGCTGTTTGTTTTGGTGTGTTTGCTTGTTTCGTGAGTTGTTGTTGTTGTGGTGGTGATTGTTTTGGTGTTGGTAACAGTGCTTTCTTTTGTATTGTTTTGGTTGATCGTGTTTGTAAAGGGTAGGAGGCCTTTAGGTGTGTTGGTGCTACCACAGCGAAAGCAATGAAATTTACGCCCCTCCACCGAAATGTTTATTTTGTTGTTGTCGTCGATGACGACTTTTTCGGGTATTTTGGAGATTCTCTCAGGCCTCATTTGCATCAGAATCTCCAAAATCAGTACCCGCCCACCATTGTCTAATAGACTTTCGTATTGAAAGAATGGCATCAGTCTCTGGGTCCACGAAGCCGGCCAAGATCCACCAGATGTTAATGTTTGGTGGTATATTTTTATTTTTTATTTTTTGTATCCTTTTTCCCATGTACGTAGGGAAAAAGATGAATGCTTTTGACACCATTGGTGTCACAGAATGTTTTTGGGCGAATGTCTCGCTTTTAAACAGTACGGAAACACTTCCGTACTGTTTTCCTCGTTGGAGAAAGTCAATATTTGCTAGAGTCTCCTTCAAGGTGGCTTCTATGTCTGCTTGACTAACAAATATTGGCTTTCTCGTTGTGTTGGAGACAGTCCTGAAGGTCACTGTCCTTCGAACTGTCTCTTCTTTTATTTCGAGGGGTGAGTTGATTCTAAACCCACCCTTGTCTTCGAAAGTTACAAATTTTCTCCCTTGCTGATGTCAAGATTTATAAAATCTTGTTTTATAAAATCACTGTTTCAGCGAAAGACTTTTTTTGTGGTGTTGCTGTTGTTGTTGTTGTTGTTGTTGTTGTTGTTGTTATCGTTGTTAGCCTCGGTGTTGGAAATCGAAATTTCTTGACGAGGTGAAACTTTACGTGTAGATGTATCTATGGAGTTGTTGTTGTTGTCTTTTTCATGTGTATGTATATTAATAGGTTTAATTCCTGTGTTATTCTGCGTGTTATTTTTCTCCGCTTCGACGGTAGAAATTTTAAAATCTTCAAGTGGTAATATTATTTTTTCTCTTTGTTGACAGTCGTATCCATGGCGACGTCCATAGTGGCAGAAGCAGATAGATAGATATCTTTATTTATTTGCCACAGGGGCGTACAAAAATGGGACATTACAAGACGTGACGGCAGGGGTTTTACATAAAATCTTAAACAATGATAAATAACAATAAAATATATAAAAATAAAACAATTGAAATCCCCATTAGGGGGGGGGTAACGCTACTGCGGGGTTGTTTTACACCCCGTGGATAGAACAACCCTCAACACCAGGAACACGTTTTGTAGGTTTAGATAGATAGATATGTTTCTTTATTAGCCACAGCGGCACGAAAGAAGGGGACAAATACAAAGGGGGAAGTTTACATACAATAAAAACGTGTAAAATATTATCACAAATGCAATTAAAAAAATTAGTCGATTTTCCCCAATAGATAGATAGATAGATAGATAGATAGATAGATAGATAGATAGATAGATAGATAGATAGATAGATAGATAGATAGATAGATAGATAGAGAAAGAATTTTTGGTTAGAAGGATAAAGAGGGAAAGGTAGATCACTGCAAAGCAGAAGTTGTTTGAGGAAGAATAATGATTGTTTTCTTTTCTTTCTTTTTTTTTTTAGTATCTTGATTAATCACCAGTTCACCAAGGGACCAAATGGCAAGAGGATGAAGCAGGATGAGTTAATTGGACACCAGGTTTCAACAAGATCCTAAGGGTTGGCATTATGAAGCAGAATGAAAGGAGAGTGTACGAGAGAGAGGGAGAAGATTTAGAGAAGAAAGCAATGATGAGAAAGAGCTGTGAAGAGAAGAGAGAAAGAATAACAGGAGAAATGAAGCAAAAGAGAAGAACAAAGTAATGAAGAAAGAAGGAAAGGGGCATGAATAGAGGAGAAATGATGAGAGAGAGAGGGTTAAGGAGCAATGAAAAGAGAGAAGATCTATGAAGAGAGAAGACAGGTGATATCAATGAAGAGAGAATAGGAGGAGCAATGAAAAAAGAGAGATAACGGTGCAATGAAAGGAGAGAGTAGCAATGATAAGTGCCCGTGTAGCAATGAAAAGAGAATGAGAGGGCAATAAAGAGGCAGAGGAGCAATGAAGAAAGGGAGAAAAGAGAAGCAGAGGTCGATGAGAAAGAAGGAACCAATGAAAGTGAGGAGAAGGGAAAGAGACAATAGAGAGAGATTAATCAGAGACAATATATCAATTAGAGAGAGGAGTGTTTAATAAAGGGGAAAGATTAACAAGAGAGAGAGAGAGAGTATCAGTAAGAGAGGAAAAAAATGACTGAAGAAAGATAGAGGATAAAATCAATGAGAGCGGGAGAAGAAGAGAATATAGAATTCAAGAGTGGGAGAGTGTTGTGTTAACAAGAGAGAAAAAGAGAAATAATAGAAAAGAGAGAGAGGGATGGTGAGAGAGATAAAAAGATGAAACAAGACAAAAAAAGATGAGAGGAGAAGAGAGAGATAGAGAAACAAGTAAAATTAAAAGAAAAGAGGTAGAAAAAAAAAAAGAAATGGAGGGAGGAATGAAACTGAGAGGGGAGACAACAACAAAAATTATCTGCAACAGGAACTAAAGAGGAGATGAAGAAGAGGGAGTAGGCAGGGATATCTCTCTCTCTCTCTCTCTCTCTCTCTCTGTCCGTCTCTCTGTATATCTATTTCTCTCTCTCTCTATATATATATATATATATGTATATATATATATATATATGTGTGTATACACACACATATATATATATATATATATATATATATATATATATATATATATATATATATATATATATATATATATATATATATATATATGACTTCTACAGGACTAGAACTGTTTCATTTGTATGAAATCATCAAGACTGTGGGGTTTATCTGATGTTATATATATATATATATATGTGTGTGTGTGTGTGTGTGTGTGTGTGTGTATGTGTGTGTGTGTGTGTGTGTGTGTGTGTGTGTGTGTGTGTGTGTGTGTGTGTGTGTGTGTGTGTGTGTGTGTGTGTGTGTGGAGGGAAGGAGAGAAGAAAGGTGGTTTGGCTGGATTAATATACAAAGAGATAGACAGACAAGTGGATTGAAAGATATCTAGATATCTAGATAGATAGATAGATAAAAGAGAGAGAGAGCGAGAGAGAGAGAGAGAGAGAGAGAGAGAGAGAGAGAGAGAGAGAGAGAGATACAGAACGACAGTGAGTGAAAAGAGCCTAAATTCATGCCATAAAGACAGATAGAGTAATACAGAATGAGGCAAGAAAAGAATATTAGAAATATGAGAAGGTGGCATTTCTCTACAAGCCAACTGGGACATGGAACTTGCTGAAGTAAGTACACAGAGGAATTTACCGACATTAATCAAAGATAGATAGAAACAATAAATAAATAAATGTGGAACTGATAATAATGATAATCTTATTCAGTCTCAAACTATTATTTCTCTTCCAACCAGCATTATACTCTAAACACATACATACATACATACATACATACATACATACATACAGACAGACATACACACGCATACAGACATACACATGCATACATACTCAGACACAGACATACACACACATACATACACACTCAGACATACACACACATGCACACAGACACACACACACATATACACACGCACATACACACACACATATACATATACGCACACACGTACACACACACAGATGCACACTAAGACACAGACATACACATACATACACACTCAGACATACACACACATGCACACATACACACACACACACACACATACATACATACACACTTAGACACAGACATGCACACATACACATACACACACACATACACTCAGACACGCAAATATACACACACTCACATACACACAGACACTCACACACATACACACACACACACATACACTCACACACACACATACACACACACATATACTCAGACACACATACACACACACGTACACATACACTCAGACACACACACACACTCAGACACACACACACACACATATACATACATACAGAGACACACACTCACACACAATTTCAGACACAGACACACACACAAATATACACACACACAAATATACACATACACTGAAATTACTTACAGCACCACCATCTAAGCACACCATCAACGTCACCAACACCACCACTGAAAGAGGAGGTGAAATGTAGTCAGCAAAATACCAGGATGAGATATCCTGATAAAAGATTGTTCTCCACCCCACCACCCCTCCTCTCTCTCTCTCTCTCACTCTCTCCCCCTCTCTCTCTCTGGCATCCTTCTCCCCCTCTTTCCATACCGTATGGTTCAGATGATACATTGAGATTTTGAGATTAACAAATTGGGGTTCCTCTTATATGTCTGTAAGTAAGAAGAGAGAGAGGCTGCAGCTAAGCTATCTACACAGGAGTCAAGAGATAAAATATGTATGTATGTATGTGTGTGTGTACAAATATATATATGTGTGTGTGTGTGTGTGTGAGAGAGAGAGAGTGTGTATGTGTGTGTGTGTGTGTGGTATCCTAGAAGAGGACAATTGGCAAAGGTTTCAGAAGTTTACAACAGATCAGCAATCAATCAACACACTGACTCTTTGAGCACCTATGAACATGTGAGTGGCAATTATTAACTGAGTGTTTACGGGGATGTGTGTGTATATGTTAAAATATATGTGAATGTATGTATTTCAATAGTTTTATGTATGTCTTTGTTGTAAGTATAGCAATGCACCTTTAGAGCATGTATATAAGTGTATATATGTGTATATATAAGTATATATATGCATGCTTCATAATAGGTATAGTAGAAAGTTATTCTCATCTTTTATCTCTCTCTCTCTCTCTCTCTCTCTCTCTCTATCTATCTATCTATATATCTATCTATCTCATACACATACTAACATACACCCGTTATACATATATGTGGGTGTCTGATGTAATCAATAGAGCTTGTGCTATTTGGTTGGTGCCCTTTATGTTCTGAGTTGATATTTTCCAAGTAAAAATTATATTGATATCAATTGTAGATTGATATCAATATAATTTTATTGATATCAATTGATATAAAATTATATTGATATCAATTGTAGTGGGGCCTCAACATGGCTGCAGTCTAATGTGTAGAACAATATATATTTTTCTTCCTCATAATTGTCTCTTTCTCCCTGTTTTCATATATATACCATCAACACTATAAACACTATAAACACAGAGCTGGCATATCTAAGAACTGACTAACTGCCTGATGAGGTCATAGCCATTCAATGGCTATCATCGAAATATATATAGCAGTAAATAAAGGATTATGAGTTCATGCAATTGACTTATGTTTCGTCACTATATATATATATATACTATATTATATTTTGAGAATAAACTCTCAGTCGTTTACAATAATCCAGCTCCAAGAAAGGGGGCATTTCCGAGCAGTTAAATACATTAAAATATATGATAAACACAAAACGTGTTTGCATTGTAACAGACAAAGTTAGCTATTAATGAAATAAACTAATTAAAGTGAATACAATTTGTC
This sequence comes from Eledone cirrhosa, assembly GCA_964016885.1. Lineage (NCBI taxonomy): Eukaryota > Metazoa > Mollusca > Cephalopoda > Octopoda > Eledonidae > Eledone > Eledone cirrhosa. The sequence continues at coordinate 146,549,226 of OZ024743.1, read as the reverse complement.
TGTCTCGATATAAGTCAATAAAGACAAGCTTATATTGGCAATGGCCATGGTTCCTGGACATATTTAAATTTCAAAATCCAAACCTGCTCCGTAGATGAATTTGAATCTCGAAACCCAAATACGTTTCGCAACGGTGGAATGTGAATTGAAAAATAAAGAGAATCGAAATGGAATTGAAATAAAAAGTGAAATATCCAAATCTTCTGTGCTTATCAACAGGAACCCAGTAAAATTAGTATATTTCACATCAAAAATTTAGCAGGTCTGACTACACGTGTGCAGCCAGGCCAAATTAACCGTCCCGCATTCCCGGTGCTAGAAATAACAGCCGTATTATTGATTTATATAATATATATAAATCAATAATATTAATAAATGGAAATACAATATTTGGTTTAAAGACAGTGACATATCAACATATGAACTCATAACATTAAGTTCATATGTTGATATGTCACTGTCTTTAAACCAAATATTGTATTTTATCTGATGAAAGCGTACCAAAATACTGGTACTCTTGAAATATGTATAATAAAATAAATATGGTTTTATAAAGATAATTTCCATTTATTAATATTATTGATATCCAGAAAAATCTGTTGACTGCTTCTAATATGTTATAAATTAACTTTGTTAAATAATCAACAAAACAAATAACTCATTGTTTTATATATATATATATATATATATATATATATATATATATATATATATATATATATATATATATATATATATTAATAAGAGGAATTCCAACTTTGTCTGATTTACTCGTTTTATTTACAATCCTTTAAAATTTATAATGGTATTATAATGATGAAATAGTATGGTAGAATATTAAATTCTAAGTGTTAATTGAACAAGTACTTTCATGCTTTCGCAATCTTCAGGTTCATAATATGTGGTGACAGTCAAGTTTGCAATTTTCAACTGTAATGAGATGGGTAAATTTTGTGCCTTATATACAGTGAAAAGTGGCTCCAGAATGCTAAATCTTGCAAACTGTATTTCGACCAATCAGTGTGTAGTTTCACTGAATTACTAAAGCTGATTGGTTTAAGCGTCACGGCTGGTTGAGCTTGTCTAACTACCAATAATTAATCATATCCAAAGCATCAATTGTCTTGCTATTTTTAGAAATGATGAAAATATCATTTTCTAGTAATCATCACCATCAACATCACTTTTATTATTATTATTATTATTGTTGTTGTTGTTGTTGTTGTTGTTGTTGTTGTTGTTGTTGTTGTTGTTGTTGTTGTTAGTGGTCGTAGTCGACATGGTCGTAGTCGACATGGTCGTAGTCATAGTCATAGTAGAAGTAATACCTCTCAGCGTTATTATTGTTCATTTAGCTTGGGTTTGAATTTATCAATAAAATTCTTTTCTTTGATTTTTCTCTTGATTTCACTTGATTTAATTTGTAGGATGGGAATATTATAAATATTCCCTGACCACATGTTGATAGATGGTTACTTAGGGGTATCTGACGGACATTTGGGTCTCTGATTTGCTGACGGTGTACCCGTGCACGTTCCGATAGTGCATTTCCAGTTTGACCGACATATAGTTCTTCACAATTCGGGCATTTAATGCAGTAAATTAGATTTCTGCTTTTGCAATTCATATTTGCATTTGGGAATATTTTTCCAGTTTTTGTTTTCATATATTGACCGGCGTGTATGGATTGACATGTGCCGCATCGACTATCATTGTATTTAGATACAGTGAATGATTGGTCTTTGTTGTTAAGGTCAAACTTTGCTTTTGTTAGTAATTGCTTCAAATTTTTTGGCTGTCTTTTACTAAGAGTCAAAGATCGATCTGTGATTAAGCCTTTTAATTCATTACTTTGAGCAATGATCGGTAGGTTTGCTTTGGCAGTGTTGAAGATATTCTGGTGACATGGGTTGTGTGTCATTATAAATGGTATGACCAGTTCTTGGTTTCTTCTTCCTTGGGTTGTCCTAAGTTGTTGTATAGGTATTTTTATAGCCCGCTGTATGCCATTTTCTATAAGTAGAGATGGGTATTTTTGTTTGAGCAAAAATTCTCTTAGTTCTGTTAGGCGTTTGTACCTGGTATTCGTATCTTCTACAATGGTACAAATTCTTCTGGCTAGGCAGTATGGGATGTTGCGTTTTGTATGAGGTGGATGGCACGACTTAAAATTCAGATATTGATGGGTGTCTGTGTGTTTATAATATATATCCGTGGTAATGGTGGTGTCGTTTTTGATTATCATTATATCTAGGAATGGTAATTTGGTCCTACTCATCTCTTTTGTGAATTGGAGAGATGGGTGTAGGTTATTCAGGAGGATATTGAACTCATCCAGAGTATCTAGAGATTCTGTCCAGATGATGAAACAGTCGTCAAGGTATCTCTTCCAAGATTTTTCAATGTACTTTCTAAAGTCAGTACTATATTTTTCCTCTATTTCTTGGTAGAGTTGTTGTTCTAAGTATCCCATTACAGAGTTCGCGTAAACGGGAGCAAACTTCGTTCCCATCGCTGTGCCTCTAATTTGGATGTAATTCTTTCCATTGAATATATATATATATATATATATATATAGGAACGAGTAGGACCCCGACGGCTGAGCTCAAGCCGTTTCGACGGCTAATTCTGGTCCACCTGGTTCCTTACCACATTTCCTTCGTTTTATATATATATATATATATATATATATATATATATATATATATATATGTGTATATATATATTTGTTTGTTGACTACGTCAAGCCCAGATCTCTTCTCCCAGTACGCTGGACCGACTCCTGAGCTATACGGTCGTTATATCGACGACTGTATCGGCGTCATCTCTATATCACGAGAACAGCTCGACTGTTTTCTTTCTTTTGTCCAATCTTTCCATCCTGATCTCAATTTCACCGCCTCTTTCTCCGATTCTTCTGTCGCTTTTCTAGATATCTCTCTATCTATTAATCACTCTCACCACACCCTCTCTACTTCCATCTACATTAAACCAACAGACTCCCAATCTTATCTCGACTTCACCTCCTCCCATCCAACCCACACCAAACACTCCATAGCCTATTCCCAATTTCTCCGTCTTCATCGACTCTGTAGCCAGGACAACGATTTCGAAACCCATTCCCTTCGCATGGCTTCCTGCTTCATCCAGCGTGGATATCCCCCCCCCCCCACCTTGATCCAAGCTGCTCTCTCCCGCGCCCGTGAAACAGACCGCACCACAGCCCTCCCAACACCCGTGTTCCTTTCCCTCTCACCTACCACCCCATCACCCTATCACTTCCATATACTGTACCGATAGTGTTGTTATTTCTGTTTAACTTTTACTTTTACATACATACACATATATATATATATATATATATATATATATATATATATATATATATGTGTGTGTGTGTGTGTGTGTGTGTATACGTACATACATATATATATACAGACGTACAGTAGTATGTATATATATACATACATGTACATATATATGTGTACGTATCGGTTTACCGAACATTTATTATAATGTTCGGTTTGTTTATAAACAAACAGCCCGAATTAAGCCGTACAGTGTTTAGCAACCATCGTTGCCCTTTTGTTCAACACTGACAAAGGAACGATGTACTAGTTTCAGGCTTATTAGCTATCGTCAGCATCGTATACCTTCCTGCCAGATGATTGAACGTCTGAAAGTATATACTTTCCTTATGCATATTAACGGCTGAGCAGCCTAATTTGCATATCGAGCAAGGTTATAATAAATGTTCAGTAAACCGATACGTACATATATATATGTGTACATGTATATATATATATATATATATATACTACTGTACGTCTGTATACATATATGTATGTACGTATACATACTTACATTTAAGTAACTGCCGTACTAAGAGTGAGAAACGAAATTTCGTTTTATTTTTTCCATTTATATATATATATATATATATATATATATATATATATATATATATATATATATATATATATCTTAACGTATCGGACACTAGTCCTTCATCAGAAGACAGAGTTAGAAATAGAAGATAAATAGAAAGTAAAGAGTGATGAGATGAAGGAATGGGAAAAATGAGAAAAAAATGGGGAGAAAAAACATACACGTGCGTATTCAGTCGGCCATCTTATATATCCGTATATGGTTTTTGGCTGAGATATAAAAGTACTCAATACTGAAGTGGAGTTTTAATATTTTATTGAGGCTAAATAATTGTTTCTGATTTAGTCACAAGGCTGGCAATTTTAGGGGAGGGAAATGTCGATTAAATCAACCAGTGCATTACTGGTACTTCATTTTATCGACCTCAGTGGGATTTGTGTCTTGTTACTCTGGAGCTTTGTCTGGGGAGGGGGGGGGGTCATCAGAGAAGAACTAATGTTTTAATAGCAGACACAGTATAAATAAGGAAGACTTAGGGGTTAACTGAGAAGGGCTAAATAAGATAGGGTACACAGGGTGGTGGTGGAAATGGGGGAGGATAGGGCTGTGTGAAAGAAGAAATGCATAAAGGGTGATAGTGGGCATAGCCATAGAATTTTAACTGGTCATTAGGATGCAGATGATGAATATGAAGGTGGGTGTATTGGGGGTTAGTGAAATGATTGGTGGGATTGGCAGGATAAAGTGGTGAATGAAATATACATATGTATACAGCATTACATATATGTAAATATATATATATATATATACACCCAGTACTCACTGTAAATTAGATTGTTGTTAGGAAGGGCATCCAGCTGTAGAAATCAAGCCTAAATCAGTTCTGTATGAGCAAGACATGGTCACTTGACCTGGCATGTCTCACAATGGGACAACCCGTCTAACTCATGCTAGCGTGGAAGAATGGACGTAAAATGGTGATGATGATGATGAAACACAATACTTATAAAAGACATACAAGGAAATATATAAAAAAAAAATATTTAAAAAGTTATAAAAGATTTTAAAGATATATATATATATATATATATATATATATATATACATGCATACAAAATACATGGAGCCACATGTAAACCTAAACATATATATACATCACATATATATATCTTATATATTCGGAAGTAAGGTTTTTTAATATATCCCATATGGGTAAAAATATAGGAAAAAGAAGTTGAAAATGCAATTGGAGTCTTTAAGACTTTAAGAAGGTTTATTTACAATTATTTATAACTTTACCAGTTTCACAATTTTCGTGATTTTCGGACGTTAAGTAGGCTATGCCTACTTGTAACTCACAGCTAATTGATGTCGGGAATTTCTTTCAGTTTTATGCCAAAAAAGTGGCTCAATTGGCTATATGTTTGAAGTACAATTTGATAGGTTGAGGAAGATCACATGATTAGGCATCGAATTTTTGGGTAATTTTGTGCCCAAAATCGGGAGTGTTATGGTTCACATTTTGCATAAAGTATAATTTGATAGGCTGAGGATCAACACATGATTAAGCACCAAATTAGGTGGTGTTTTGCACCAAAAAACAGGGGCTTTAGTGAACAGTCGCAATTCATGCCTTTTCTCGTGTGTTCAATAGTCAAGGCAAGCTGGTATAGTTTTGTGGCAATCCCAAAAATTAAAAAGTAAAGGAATTTTGTTTATGTACGTATGTGTTTGTGTGTATGAAGCTAGTTTGTTTTGTTGTTTTTATTTCCTGCTGTGTCCAAATAACAATAACAACAACAACAAAATGTGTGTGTGTCTGTAGCAATAGCAATTTATTTTCTTCTCTCTTTGAGTACAGAGGGTCATGTGATAACATAATAATAATGGCTACAACAATAGCAATAATAATGATGTCAATAATTCCATTAGCAAGCTGAAGAATGTTACGTGTGTGCATGTGTGTGTGTGTGTGTGTGTGTGTGCATGTGTGTGTGTGTGGTTACAGTCTATTCAGACGTGGTTTGTATTTTTTAATAAATATATTTTGTCTAACCCATGCTAGCGTGGAAGATAGACATTAAACGATGATGATGATGATATTTTATTTATTTATTCTTGTTTGATCAGTGGAATTATCTGCATAATGGTATAGTGGGAAAACCAGGAATTTTTTTTTTTGGGGGGGGGGTCGTTGCACACAAATCTAAATGATCACTATGTGGTATCTGTCTTGTGGTGGTGAATTGCCATTCTGTTTCTAGGGGTGAGTTTGGTTTGCCCTATATAATCTTCATTACACCTTCAATTTTTTTTGTTGAACAAGTGAAATGATTTTTTATAAAAAGTGATTATCTTGATTTAAATTTATACAGTGTGTTTTCAATGAGGTTAATGCAAGTTCCAAAATTAGAGTGACCACACTTTTTGACTATTGGTATCATGTTTGTGGTGGATAATTTGGCGCTTTTTGGCTTGTCTTTTGCTTCTGATTATTTTATGTGTTTCGATTCTTTTTATCATTCTTAGGTCTTGTCTCAATAGTAGGATGTTCTTGTGGATAATATTGTGTGCCTCTGTATTTCTTGGATTGTGCAGTGAAATATATATATATATATATATATGCCATGGCCACATGTAAAACCTATGTTCTTTGGTAGCCTACCTGAGATCCTGCTACATTTCATATATATATATATATATATAAAAATACAATATGTTGAAAAGGTAACACACTACAGAGAGATAGTGTGCCACCAATAAAACAGGGAAAACCACCAGTGTATGGAATCTATAACCTATGGAAGGCAGGGTAGACACACAATAATAAAAAATATAAATTAAAATGTATATACGCACCTCTATAACTATATAACACACGCGTACAAATCCAAAGAGATCTGTTTCGCCAGGAAGTTGTTGACTGAAATGGAATAGCCCATGGTTCATCAGCGCGTGCAAGACTATACATTCCAGACAACTCTAAGAGAATCTAAAGCGACCATCCAGCTACATGCGGCAGAGAGATGTCACAGCGTGTTTAGGGCAGTGAACCAGTGGTATCTGAGGGACGAGCTGCTAGAAAGGGCAGCCCAAAACCACTCAAAGAAGTGTGCTCAACCTAACAGAGAGAAAGAGGAAAGACTGTATCACGATAAATTAACGGATTCGTTATTCCCTGTCAATAATGTGCTCAAAGGAAAAGGAATCCTGAGCTCTTTAAAATACAATATGTTGAAAAGTAACACACTAGAGAGAGATAGTGTGCCATCAATAAAACAGGGAAAACTACCAGTGTATGGAATCTCTCTCTCTATATATATATATATATATATATATATGTATTTTTTTTTTTTTTTTTTTTTTTTTAGTATATGTTGGTTGTTTACCGACACCTCAATATGCAGATTGGAGCATTCGACGAAGTACGCAGGTTGGTTTGTTTACTTCAGAGTAATGTAAAATAATTAAGTCAAATATGTAAAAGTTGGCTTCGTTTATTATAAATTATAGATATACTGTTATATATATTTTGGTGACAGCCATCATTGGCTGTGACCTCTTCAGGCAGTCCGAATTGGTGTGGAAAAGACAGGTACACATGTTGTTGAAGTGCATTTTACTCCGTCAATACATCGATATATCCAGCTCCTGGTTGTGTTGTTATTCCTCTGAGGAACTGGAATCATATGGGTTAGAACAAACGAATTTCGGTGTCATAGGACACGCTCGCATCCCATTGGTCAATTGTGAGAACATTCCTCAGTCAAAAGTCTATAGAAATTTTTCTGAGGCAAGTCAATCTGTTATAGTTGTTTTTGTCCGAATGTTTAACTGCAGCTGACCTCCTCCATTGTGTTGGTAGTGATAGTAGTGTGAAGGGGTCAGCTGGCAGGTCAGCTTTAGTGTGCTGCTGCTATATTCTGAAGAATTTATGTGTGTAGTCTGGCATCTATCCTGCCACCATTTCACGTGGTAGTGGGGGCGGGGGTGCTAAACAAATAAAAAATGCATGTGTTACAACCAATATCAAAATTCGAAAAATTTTAAAAATATTAACTGAAGTAGAAAACCTGTGTGTCAGAATCGAGAAGTGTAAAGAATTACAATTCTTATTTTATCATCGAGTGGTGCGTTTTAAGAACAAATGAGGTAAAAGTGGAGTGTAAAACACCAAAAACCTGTGTGTCAAAATGTGGAAATGCAAAGGACTACAGTTCTTATTTCAGCATAAAGTACATATGCGTGTATGTCAACGCACATCGTTGGAAGCACACTCGTACAAACACAGGCTCAGGTGCATTTCCATGTTACGTCTGCACAGTCACACACTCGCATACATGTACGCAGACACATACCTGCATATACGCCCACATGTGGATGCACCCACACGGACACAGTCTCAAAGTCCCCTCTGGAAGCAGGGAGAGGGGTAAGTTGTAGTAATCGGCGCGTCATTTTTACTTGTGGTATTTATCCCTGACTCATGCGTGCGAGTGGGGTCTGGTTCGAGGCAGGATATCCTCTGGGTATTCGGGTTACAAGCCGGAGTTGGGCGTTGGGGTCCCGCTGGTCGGAAACCTGGGGTGCCTGTCTGCACAGAGGATAAGACTCCACCGACGTACTTCGTCTATTTATATTATCTAGTGTCAGCTAACTTGAGTTCTGGTTAAGGAAGTGTGAGAGAGGGGTTGACTATAGCGGTGTGAGGCATGGTTTTAGCTGCTAGGTAAGTGTGTTGCTATAGGAGTCGATCGAGGTGGGAGTAGGTGAGTGTGTATGGGGTGGTTTACCTTGGGCTTGGTGTGGCGGGGCTACTGTCCCTATAGCCTGAGGGAAGTTCCCATCCCAATGAGTTGTTATTGTCCATGTGGCTTGAGGAAGGTTCCAGCCCTGAGGTGTCTACAGGTACCAAAGAAGTCGGTCCTGAGGTTTATTAGGCTGCTTCCACCGCTGAGTATCTCTGCAGATGCCAGATCCCCCTCTATCAGGTGCTACTGATTTGGGACCAAGCCAGAGAGTACGGGGTCCTGTCCAGCTTGAGCTTCCAGATCAGTTCGGAAAGAGCCGTACTTTTCCTTTTATCCTCCCTATTAAAGGAATGGTGATGATTATACCATCTGTCTTTGAAGCTCGTTGATGTGGCTCCGATGTAAAGGTGCTCAGAGTTGGGGGGTTTTACTCTACATCCGTATGTTAAGTTCTTCATTGGGCATTCATTACTAAGAGGGCATAATGTGGGGGTTCTGCAGTTGGAAGAGGTGGTCGACCCCCGAGTGCCCAATGTGGAGTTCCCGTTGCGTATTATAGGGCGGTCTTCTTTATTTACATTATTCTTAACTCCGAAGCCGAGTATTAATCAGTTTCCTAAATAGAATATTAGTCTAATGACTCCATTTATACCATAAACGTAGTTTTGTCTTTGCGTGTAATTGTTCTCACCACTCCGCTTTTTTACGTTCATTGCCAGGGAACGTCTTCGCGAACCAAAGT